>JANHFJ010004667.1:41481-51484 GCA_032468195.1 Cerberus rynchops | reverse complement strand
GGGGGAGACCACCAGGTAAAGGCCACCAGGAAAACCCACAAGAAATAATATAGCATTCTCAGTTGCATGCTCCAATTAGGTAAATTTCTCTACAAATCTGTCTTGTTTAAATAATAGATGCATATTTAACTTAGGCTACAATTACTCAATGTTTGATTCCCCCCCTCTCCCTTTCCCTTTCCCTCTGCCCAGCCTCCCTCTTTCTGCTTCCATCACTGGTCTGTGGAGAAAAGTTAGGGAGCACTAATCTATCTATATAGGTTTACTGATTTTATTATATTATTTTAATGATGGTTTTATTAGCATTTTTTAAATTGAAGATTGTTTTCATTCTTTCTTCTTCTTCTTTTTATTTCCCAGAAGGGAAAACAAATACATTGCTAGTTTACTACCACTACCTATAAACATATTTTGCAATGGCCAATTCAGCAGGATGAAAGAAAATCCATGCCATCTTACAGCTAATGTGCACGTCTGCTCCTAAACCTGAATGAGGAGATCCGTGAATAATTTGGTTTTATCTAAGATTTTTGGATACTTTTATAAGACCAAATTTCTCACAGATAAATAAGGATGGTATTGAAATAAAATTAATATGCTCTGGAAAAAAATTGGTCCTGTAAAATGTTTATAAATTCTTACACAGTGTTCTTTTTCTCAAATGATTCTTATTACTTACTACTGTCTCTCAGATGATTCTTATTGCTTAGTACTGTGTTTATTTCTTATGGGGAAATTTAGAAATTTGTGTCTTTTTAGCATAACTGAGAAAAGGCTACTTATATTTTCAGAGAAAAATGTGCCTGCTTTTGCTATGGCCTTTGGGCCTGGATTTTATCCCAGAAATAACACAGACTCTGACAAATTATATGAAATGATTCATACTGGGCATCTCCATGGTTCATAATCACAAACCTCTCCTGAGTTATGCAATTTTGGATTTTGATTATGATCATCATGGTCATAGTTAGATCCTCCCTTCTGAAGTTCACACTACAGTATATTGTGGTCTTTGACTCTTTCTTTTATGAATTGTAGGATATACAGTAATAATCAAATTTCCTGTTAAATTGAATCATGCCATCTCTCTCAAGACTGGGACTTCGTAAAGCTTCCCAGTGTCAATGAGTAGTTTTTTTTTTTTTTTCCAAACAGAAAGGAGATTGACTAAGGAAAGAATAATCCAACTTTCAAAAAATAAACACAATATTTCTGTGTTGTGTGTACTTCCCAATAATGAAACGTTCTAGAGAAGTTTGTTTCTTTTTGTGAGATGAATCATAAATCACTAGAAATATGGTAAATGAAGATTAGTCTTTTTCAGAGAGAAAGAGACAGAGACTTTTCTATAATTGATTAACTCCACAATTATCAGTCATTCTGGTCCAATGATGATGTGTTTTTTCCTCTTCTCTCCTTCTGTTTCCTAACAAGGCTCCTGCTGAGACACTTGTGTAAAACAACAGAGTCTTTGACTTTTTAAAGATTTCTGTGGGGGTAATGATATTATTTGAGGTGGAGAAAAGGGGTGATTTGGTCAGTTTGAGAACAATTGATGTAGTCCCATACTTTGCTTAAGGGAGCAATCCAATCTAAAGTATACCAGACAAATATAATTTCTATGGGGTCACATTTAGTAAAGGAAATAATTTATCTAATAATTGCTTTTACTATCAAATTGTCTTTATTATCAGAAGATTTTTTAAAAAATCTTTCCTTTATGTTAAATCCCTCAAATCAATAATTTTTTTAAACATAATCTTTTTCAAAATCTTTCTTGAGTTCTCTATTTTATCCTGGAAATATCCAATAGTGTAGCCAATGAATACCACAATAGGCAAAGAAATAAGAGAAATGCAATTTTATTTTTAAAACGACAAAAATATTCATCTACTCAAGATATGAATATTGTAACTTCTGCGTTGAAATGTACAAAATGTGCATTGTTTATATACCATTTCAAAGATCATATGTTGTTCAACAAGAAGAAATTATAACAATTTTCATTTTTCTCAATTGCACCATAGAAGATCAAGGGTACTATCAGTAGTAACCAGGTGCTAAGGCGATTTCTCTCTATTCATCAGTTCATAATGTTTTGAATATAAGCAAAAATGTGCGTATTTCCTTTTAGCCATGGGTAATAGAGAATTATTTTAAGGGGAAAAAGACGTTGGTTAGTGATATATTTAAATGACTAATTTAAGACCAATGAATTATTAAGATTTGGGATAAATATTTGATTTTTTTTCTCAAAAAAGAGCTAGAAAGGTTTTGATTACCAAATTACAGTAATCAAGTCCTCAAGAAACACAAAATATATGATGAGCTGATGTTCTGATATTAGAGGTATAACCTTTTCTATCACCATCCATTCATTAAAATCTGCTAACGTGCATGTGTAATTTTAGTATGAGCTAGCTGGAGATCCTGAATTTTAACATAATGAATTTTATGTTTGTGAATGGCTTATAAGAATTTTATCTTTCCTTCAATTAAAAAAAGCAGTTCACAATTCTTACATAAGAAAAGTATTATACCCTCTGATCTGTTAAACTTTGCATTATAAAAAGCTTGAAAGAGCCTGACAAAATCTAAAGCCAAATCTTATACCCGAGAAAATAACTTTGGAAGTAGAATTTAAAATTAATTTAATAAAGATAGGTATAGAAGAATTTGCAAAGCAGATCTCAGTGCATAGCAGTGAAACAATGCACTCTCAAAAATCAAAGGAGCAGCAAAACTGTGTTTTCATATGAGGTAAGAGTTGACAGAGTATTTTTGGCTTATTATAAGATACCTTCTCAGTTTCACATTCCTTAGTATTATCCAGAGAACTGTAATTTAAATTAACAAACATTTCTATTTGCAAAAAAGTGACACCATAGTTTATATCCAAAATTGTTTCTGTACAGGTAGTTCTTGGTCAATGACAGCAATTTGGACTACAATTTCCATTATTAAGCAACGTGGTTGTAAAGCACATTACATGGCTATGCCCCTTAGCGACAGCACTTCTGGTTAAGCAAATCCTGCAATGTTAAGCACAATGTCATGTGGTTACCATATATGACCTTCTGCCAGCTTCCCCATTGACTTACTTCTTGGAAGCTAGCAAAGAAGGTCATGATGGATGAGGTCATGAGGATCACATGAGCATAGGGCTCTGTGACATAATTGCAAGCTGGTCATTGAGCACCCAGGTTGCAATCATAGGGGCCATGAAGATCCGGTGACACCTGGAACTTCCCGATCAGTTATAAGTACCACTTGTTTAGCATATTCATAAAAATGAATGGTTACTGAATGAGTGGTCATTAAGCAAGTACCACCTGTATTGAAACAAGTATGTCAGAACTCTGGAGCACAACTGAGAGGTTGAGAATTGCAAGTATGAGAAGTGAATAATCCTTTTCTTTTTTCTATTAAAACAAATCTTCCAGCAGGGAAAAACACTGTTGGATAGAATCCTACGGACATGCCATCATTTCAATTTTTTAAAAATAGTGGGTCTGACAAGCAACTTACGTTTAAAGCTATATATTTTTTTTCTAAGATTCAGATCACAGAGCTGAGACTTAAATGAAAATGTTGAATTAAAGTATAAGAAAATAGTAGAAGTTCTTATTTCCATTTTTAAAGAACAATTTAGCTTTAAACATCCTAGCTGTGAGAAAAGGCAACTAATGTTCTACGTAAACGTATCAGTCAATAAATTATTTAATAGATTCTCATCCAAAACATGTAAAACACTTTTAAAACTGAGGTATATGAATTAATAAATACATTTTAAGTTAAAAATTTAACACTATCGTGCAAGACAGATCTCCATTTCTCATTTATAAAGTAACAGTTTTCCAGCTATGAAAAATATTCACTTTTTCATTTTCGTGATAAGATATTGTTCAATGTAGTCAACAAAAATATCAAATTCTCCTATTGCTTTGTAGATCCCTTTGTCTTGCAGCTGATGAGAAAGAAAAATAATTACAATAGTATTACTAACAGTACTATTAATATAATAGGAGTTGTAGGAGTTGCTTTGGTTAGCTTTCTGGATACAATTCAAAGTATGTACCAGTTTTAATCTTTAAAGTCTTACAGATAACGTCAAGAACACCTCCTACATGTAACATTGATGCACCCCGTATTTTTGTTCTGGGTAAGAATTATGGTAGCCCAGATTATGGTAGCCCAGATAATGGAAGTAAAAGGAATAGGAATATAGAAGGAATGATGTCTTTGGTTCCCCCTTATGAAACAGTCCACCCCAATAGAGGTTGTTCAGCCTTTATTCTTCAATCATTTCATAAATCTGTGAAGATGGAATGTTTTCACAGGTCTTTTGAAATCTAATTGTTGTTGTTCTGAAGCTGGGGATCTACTAGTGTCATACTTGTGGTTTCTCATTTTTATGTCACTTTGTTTACTATTGTTTTAATTTAGATTTTATGCATTTTTCTAATTGTAAACAGTTTAGAGTTGATCTGATTATGGCAGTCTATAAATATAATTAATAAATATTGTAAAAATGTTCATTGCTGTTATTATACTTGGAATATTTGCTTTTGAAAGTATGTTGTGAATTGGTTTGGAGAACATTTTTTAGCTGCATTCTTTTATAAACTGAACATTCTATTGAATGCTTTGAATATATATATATTTTTGCTACTCTATTCAGGTTTTAATTCTGAAACTACTATCATGATTTGTATGGTGTGTATGTGTGAGAGAGGGAGAGAGAGAGAGATTTTCATTTATCACAAAAATGGTTTGAAAGATTTAATTAAGGATGACATCTCATCCTTCTTTTTTGCTTTACCACATGTACACAAAGATTCGCAAAAATAGTGACAAGTTTTCTTAGAATTGCAGAGTTTCATAAGGCAAGTTAAGTAATATAAGTTAGGAATTTACCTTTTCATATGTATCTTTGATAGCCTTTACTGTTTTATTCTTTCTTTCACAGATGAAAAACCTATGCTGTGAGAAGGAAACATGTGAATATAAACACTTTCAAAACCTCGAAGGACATAGCTACAGGTCTCAGTTGAGCAAGGAAAATGTACAGGTGAATGCAGCCTCTTTGAACACAAATATATAATTAATGGATATTACTTATACAAATTGTGGTGTTCAACTAGGTTCCATGAACAAGGAAGGAAACCTCCTCTGACGCTGAGATTATATGTAACAATCCAGAATTTATATGTAATCAGTTATGCACAACTGTTTAACATGGAAATATACACATCCCTGTTGCTAATAATTGCACTTTATATCACCAAATACCTAGAGAATTTGATGATATAAAGTAATATATAGTAATAATATACTATAGTAGTATAGTTCAGTAGGGTACAGTACACTACAATACGTATAGTATAGTTATACTATGTTATAATAACATAATAAAAAGTATTTTACTGTTTTACCCACTTTTACCATTTCACGCTTGCTTCTCTTTATTTTTCTCCTTTAAATATAAAGGATATCTTTTCATTTTTAAGTGTAATAAAGTTTAATATACATTTCTGCTTAATTCCACTGTCTGAACCAGTCATCTTGCTGCATAATTGGGGCTAGTTTCCCTGAGCATTGCTGGGAAGCAGAAATAAGAATGAAACCTGATTAAGGACTATTTACACATTTACATATTCATCTTTGAAATATTCTTATTTCACAAATAGGTAGCCCAAATCCCAAATCAACCAATTCAAGTCCCTAAAATCAGAGATAGTTTAACAAAAGAAGATTCTATCTCTCCCATCAAGGGACATATATTTCTTGCATTACAGTAGTGGGAGGTGTTTTTATCTTTGAGCATCCCAAAGATAATCAGTTGACCATTGTGTGAAGCAAAATCCTGAACTTCATGTGATCCAGCAGAACTATTGTTCCAATAGAAGAGAAGATACTGTATATGCACTGTGGCTCAGGATTGAACTGTGGAGTCCTTGATACTTTATGAGCTTGGTTGTTACCTAGTCAGGTAATGAAACATCTAAAAGCAAACAACCAAGCTCAGAGAGCACTGAGACGCTACTTGGCTATTTGTAAACTGTGTTCTTAGAAATGACTTATTGTCATGTGTAAGCTGATTAATATGCCTTGTCCTCAATTGAAGACTAGAAAGAAGTGTTTCCCATCTATTCTGCTAAGCAAAGGCTTCCTTTACAGATTTGCGTTCTGAGTCATTCTGTGACCTGATGACACAGTAGGGAGGAGAGTGCAATAAAACAATTCTAATACTTCCACCAGTTGTAGTTCTGCATTTACAATCTATAGAAGCAGCTGCTTTTAGGTAAGAATTTTACATATAGTTACTTAAGGGAGATATCACTTCTTAATATAGATTTTATAGCCCACCGATTCTCTGATGATGAAATAGCTACTATTTCACACAGTCCTTATTTACTTTCTCTCCTTTATGTTGCTATTGATTTAAATAAAATACTCTAAAAGCAGCTTTATTCCTTCTTCCTCCTTAATAGCTATAGCCAAGCATGATTTGTATGGCTAGAACACTGTGCAGAAGAGATTGCTAGGCACAGATGCGCTGAAACATTTAATGTTTTTAAAGTGAGCTGTGTGATTAATGCCACTAAAATATCAAAAGCTTTCTAGTATTTTTTGCGTAAATAGTTGAAACAGTTTGTCCACAAATGTGACTTAGGAATATAACTTTGGCATTTCTCTAATTTAGATTTTCTTGGCACAAAATGTGGATTGATCCAGTGCATTTTTAAAAAAAAAAAAAACTAAAATGCATAATTTCTGCATGAAGAAGTGGACTTTCAAAATGACTGCACATTTATCATAATTGCAGTGTCACCAAATTTCTGCACTGTTATCTTTGATTTAGAAACTAGAGCAAATGTTTGAAGACATGGTATAAGAAACTGCAACCGAACAATGAAATAAAGCTGATCATAAAACTGATGTTAATACCCAGCTCTCTGCCTCGTGCTTTGCCTATCTTATTGTTAGTTTCTAGTTGTACAAGGATTTTCCCTTGCAAGCAGACATAACAAGCCAGACAATGAGTGGTCAAGGAAAGAAACTACAAATACTTACACAGCGTTTGATTAATTGTCTCAGATCTAGCAACATATTTCCAAGGAAGTCTACATCCTGCTTTACTGGGTTGTCTGTAGTTACTTTGGGTAAGACATCTTCCAAATAAAAATGGATCATTTCTCCCACTGACTGGCAGCCCAAATAACTCTGAAAGAATTGGAGAGAACAATAATGGTAAGAGATGAAGATGAAATTGCATATATCCTGTTGACTCTATTCTAGTCTAGCAATAAAACATATTGCTCTATCCTTTGACTCTAATCCATGGATGGAGAGGATCAAGTGAAAATATTAAAATTATATTTAAACAATTTTTTTATGCCACTTGATAAATCAGAACTGGAAACTGATACCAGAAAAAAAGTTTGCATGTGACTTGTGAAAGGGAGCAAAATTTCTAGTAACTCCTCCTCCCAACAGATTGAGAAAACTTTTAGGTAATTTAGTATTGTTTTGTATTAAATGCATTTTTTGTATTAATGATGGAAACATCATTAAATGGGTGCAAAATCATCTCTTAATATATCTCAATAAATATAAAATTATTTTTAACTTTTAATTATAACACATTTTATAATTAATCAGAAAATCTTTCTTTGATCTCCATTGTTTGAATCGTCTAAGAAAAACTTGTCTAAAGCAGCAATCCTTTTTCTGATTTTAGGAACAAGAATGTACAAATCAAACTTGGCCATTCCTCGCTTCAAATATCATTTATGAAATCATTTATGAAATAAATAAAACATATGGAGTATCAGTACATCAGCAGTTTTCTCTGGATATGTTATTCAGGCTTGTTTATCAGACATCTATACAGTCTATAAATGTATGATCCCCCCCTCCGTACTATAAATAAGTGAAAAAGGAAATAGGGAGTTGAGGTTGACTACCAATAAGGCTATATATTTAGGACTTGAACATAAACAAACAAACAACAAAAAAACAAACACAATACAATACAATAAAATATGCATGTTATTTAGTATTTTCAATTCACTGCATTACAGATTCATATAAAATCCTCCATTATGACATTTGATAAATACACTAGAGAATTAGGCCTACCAAGAATACTGTTCTATGATCCCAAGTAATCTGGTGAAGGCAACTAAAATCTCACCTTGAAATCTTCTAGCAGATCTCGTTTTAATAGCATGGTGTCCAGTTCAGAATCTCTATCTTGCTATAAAAGTAAGTAATCAAAGAAAACATTAATCCAAGAAAATCAGAATTTAAATTTAATTTTGAAAGAACGTACTACTAAAACCTAACAACCAATCTTTTCTTTACCCATTTTGTGATTTATAAGCCATGGTTTATGAAATCAAATTGTATAATGTGGCTTATTCAATAAATTTGATTAAAAATCTTGGGTTAGCACAGTACATAGACTAGGCACTATTTTCAATCTTTCATCTCTTTGTTTTCCTCTTAAAATGCTTAAAACTGCATCTTTTTGTGCGTAGTAACTATACAGTTTACAGTACATTAACAATAAAGGATTGAATTGATATACATGCAAGATATATATTTAATGTAAGATACTCAAAATTTGTTTTTGGATATTTAATACATTTGAGTTACCTTCAAAAGGTTTTACATTCAAAAATATAATATTAAATATTATTATTTATTTTCATTTATGCACATCTGAAGAATAGGGAAATAGTACTATATTTCTAGCTATACAGAAACTTAATTTTCAAAGGCAAGTGTTTTTTCAGATTTTGGCATTAATGTAACATTAAACAATGAATGTTATTCCAATCCCTTCAATAAACAATTCCAATCCTCAAATATATATTATTAGTCATTGCAGTAATTTTATTTGAGGAGCAATTATACTACGCACATTTGTTTATTATGAAAAGAATTAAACATACTAGAAGATTCTCCATTTGTCATTTTCTTCCTTGGGGCCTGCATAAAATCTCTTGAAGAATTATGTGCCGAACTACTTGTTACTTGTAGTTAGCAACAAAGAACACAATTATCTGTTGCTTTGTACTGTTAAAGAAGCCCAGCCCCTTTACATTTCCTGCTTCCTAACGTTCTAAATGAAAAGAGCTAGAAAAACAAAAGATGAATATACTCACAAAATAATCCTTGATCTTGTTAAATGTGACTCTTAACTCTCGGAGTCTAAGAGGGAGGCTGCTTGAGAAGTGTCTACAGTCTATGAGCTGGGACTGTGCATTGTTGAGCACCAGCGAAAGCAGCATATATGCTATCAGTGAGTTCATCTCTCTTCTGATCCTTTCTTTCTAAAACCCACTGGATTTCAAAAGTTAGATTGCCATCACCTTGATTGGTCTCTGATTTATACCCCAAAACAGGACTAGTTTCCTTCCTGATTCAAACCCCAAATGTCATCTTCCCATCATAAATGTTTGAGTCTTCCCCACTCCCTTTAAAAATGCTTATTGGAGTAGAACTTTCCCACCTCCCCCCCTTTTTAAAAAAAACAAAAAAACATTTTTTTTGCTTCTTGTAAATGTGTGGTAATGCTTGTGCTATCTTTGATGGAAAGACACTTTCCATTGTGTTATTATTACTTTAGGTAAATGTCATTGTAATGAGAAAAATCTCTGCTAATAAATCTCTACAAACCTAACTGAACTTTTTTCCCCTTACTAATCTACCAGTAGTGGTAAGCAAATCAATCTCAAACTGTACTTTTGAGAAAAAGCCAAGATTTTCCCAAACAACATAAAATCCCCAAATATATTTAAATGTAAACAAAGTTTATTTGAATAAAATAGGTTAATCATAAAGCAATTGATTGTGTATGGGTGACTTTTGTGGGCTTGGAAACACCTAAGCATTCTATCCATCTGTATTTCTATTGTTCAGCCCTTCGGGGTTCAGACTTCTTTATGCTAACTTTGTGTTACATGTCTTGAACCTATGCATAATAAACCTT
>JANHFJ010004663.1:28643-39616 GCA_032468195.1 Cerberus rynchops | reverse complement strand
GCAGTCATATAATAGATATTTTGCTTTTATTTTCACAAAGTTTAAAAAAAATGAAAAAGTCTCTCTCTCTCTCTCTCTCTCTCACACACACACACACACATACACACACACACACACAAAACGATATAGAGTGACAATGTCAGGAATACTAAAGTTTAAAAGAAAATGCAAAGAATAATCAGATTCCTTATTCTTGTTAATTTTAAAAGTACTATAGTTTCCCAAAAAGAACAACACAAGGGAAACATGTCTAGATTAAATGACTTCAGAATACCTGAATACTAATCAAGCATCCTTAAGGTTGAATTATTATTACTGTGTTTCTTGAACTATACTCTGTTGAAGTAAACCAAGACAAAAAATAAAATCAGATATATATTAAATTCTATAGAGTTCTATAGAACGTTATAAACATGAATTTCATGTTTAACATGGGAGTTTTTCTATAGTTTCAATTTATAATTTAGTCCCAACTATATTGACAGAAATTCAGAGACAACAGCTTTCTTCCTCTGAGTTTTGAAATCTAATAGAAAATTTTGCTTCCCGAAAATCATTTCTCCACAAGGGATTCTTTTTTGGAACATTGATAAGCCCTTATTTGAGTATTGATTGTTGAAGTGAGTAGTGATATCCTAGCTAATGCAGGATTTGTAAATCAGGTTTGAGCTAGTGGGTTCTCAGTTAGCAAAAGCCACCGATCTTCAGGAAAGTTATAAGTAACAAGATGGAGAGAAAAGAGATGACGAGAAATGCTCAGACCCTAGGTTTATACATCTTTATCTTTGAAACCTAGACCATGGTCAATGTAGGCATGACACTATCAAACACTAGTATAAGTGAAAATAACATAAATTTAAAAACCAGTCATTTTTATTGATGTTATGTTGTTTGAGATTAATGATGCTACCTTGAAGAACAAATTAACTTAATAGCCATTGATTCTTTCCTGCTATGTAAGCAGTGTTCTGCCCTTGTTTGTTTCATTTTGTTCTGTTTCTCTCCTTAGATTTATTACTTTTCTTTTTATAAAGAACAGGTATATGTATACTTGGGATTTGGATCGCAGTGAAGTGTCAATGAAAAGAAAATAGCTGTAAATACTGGAACAGTAAAATGGATGATAGGTAGTTTTTTCTTTTGTGAAAAATGTTTTGCAATCTATTGCACAAGCAGAGAATACAGTTGTAAGAGGTAAACTAGCTTACTTTGTACTAGATGTAAATCGATGGTACGTTCATAACAGAGAAGAGTTTTTGCCAACTGATTACACTGAAGGATTTGTATGTCATTACAAGAACATTGGCTGTTGCTCAGAAATAAACTTGCAACCAGTGCATTGCCTTCAAAATAGGTGTGGTATGTTTGCGATAGATCTCCCTGTTCAAGAATACTAAATGTAGTATCTAGGTCAATGTCCCAAAGTTACTAATAACTAGGCTTTTGAGCCATTTTTTTTCCTTTGGATAGTTTTTTTTAATAGAAGCAATAATTTTAATATAAAGACAACATATTTGCTTTAATTTATTATCAATAATGGCTAACAACAATGCTGTCAATTTGAGTAAAGTCAAGGATGTGTTGTTTTGCCACTTCAAGAATGAAGATAAAGGACAGCTTACCCATATGATAACTTTGCCAGAAACAAAACTTTGGTAATATCTAATTAAACAATTTCTATCCTAATAGATCTACAATTTCCTAAGATATTTTTACTTTATGATCAAATGAGGGGGACACATTGTGGTTCACATATAATTTGTAATACTGATTTCTGAATTGCTGACAAATTGGACTATTCCATAACATAATGGCAGAAGATGATATGGCTTAACATAAGGTTAAGAAATTGGATGATTTTAGTTTGAAAAGAGAATTATTAAAAAACAAGGTATTCAATATCTGAAGGGTTATCATATTTATACTCTCTAATTCAGGAAGATAGGACTGAACAAAGTAGTTTGTCCATCATGGAGATGTTTTCATGAATCATGAGAGAAAAAACCTTACTTGCTGTTTTTCACTTGAAGTTCCTTTTTTGAACTATTTCAAAGCCTCACAGTATAATTTTTTTTGTCTTCAGATGTCTTCCTCTGCTATTGCATAGGGGCATAGGTCAGCAACTTTGGCTGCAACATCATATAATTTACCTCTTTTACCACACCTTTTAGCTTTCAGTTATTTTTAGATGCAGAGTTCCAGTGTTTTTTTTAAAGAAGTTGAATGACTAAGTCTCCAAATATTTAATATTCGATACCACTTATTTTGTTTTTTAAAACTTTTTTGGGTTCTTTCTGGGCCTCTTCTTGACCAGATATTAAGGATATGTGAGGATTTTTTTTTTTTTTGCCGTCTGATTAAAAACATGGCAGGTTCCTAATTTACCAAATCAAACATAGTTAATACTTGGATTTCTTCCTTCTATCTGTGTTTCCATTATGTTAGTATTAAGTTATGATACTCCTTTTTTTTCTAGTTTTCACAAAGGGTGTAATCACTGTTTCTACAGTCAAAGTTGGATCTACATGTTTGTAAATAAATGAATAAATTGCCAAAAGCATACATGACAATAAAGCAATATAAAACAACAGAGATTGCAGTTAAACTAAATAACAGCATCTAAAAATCAAAAGAATAAAATGCCAAACCCACAGAAAAATCCATTCTCAACTTATTCCAGATGGTGTCCTAAACAAATATTTAACTGAAATACAGATTTTTCACCTGAAAAAAAATGAAATCAGTTGACTTTTGCAAGGAAAGAAGATTATAGAAAAGACCACACAACTGAATAATATTGAAAATGGTCAGAATAATACATGCTGCAGTGTATCTCTTCCCTTTTCCAATACTGAAAAAAGAAAAGGGCTTTCATTATAGCATCTAACATAATATTTCATTATAAGTACGTAGTTTCCCTTTGTCCTTTTTGACACTGATTAGGCTGTCTCTTGAAACATTTAGAATGGTTGAGACAGAAACTCCCACAGAAAAAGGGGAAAATTGAACACAGAAAGACAAAAATAACTCTTCAGCCTTGGAATCAAAGAATAAAATAATGAATTACTACTGTGAAGGGGAAAGGAAAAGGACAATTGTGGGATGGTAGACAATTGTATTCATTTAATAGGCAAGCAACATTCTTTTGCATTTGCACTTTCAAGTATTTAGAACCTACACTTCATTTTTTAAAAGTTGTTATTAAAAGATTTTACACACATTACTTACAAAGAAAAAGATATAGTATATGTGAGAGAGGAGAAAAGAAGGAAGGGCAAAGTAGAGACAAAGAAAAAAAGTAGAAAAAAAATGAAAAAATAAAAATCATGAAAAATGTATGACTGTGTATGTGACCAATAAAATTTGAATTTGAATTTGAAATGAAAATAATGAAATGGTTTCCAATCTTATACATACAATTCTAATCAAATCTATCTTTATAAAATTATATCATAATTCCTTTTTATAACCCATTTTTAATAATAAATAATAAAGACATAATCAAACTATGTTATAAAATTATTTCTAGTCATTAATGAATGTCAGTAATGACCTTTTCTAATCAAAAAGCCAGTCAGAGAATTCTATCAATTTCACCGTCCATTCCTCTGCAGTGAGAAGTCAAATATTTCCATCTTTGTCATATAATAATTCTTCCATAATAATCATACACTGAAATGATATTCCATGACATTTTTCTAACTTAGAGCCATCAGTCTAAAAGGAAAAGTTTTGCCTTCAATTGAATATTAATCTTTAGAATCATCTGTATGATTTTTTAAAGCTTTTTTACATGTTCATCAAGCATGATAAAATATCTTTTTGTATTCACATTTCTAACATATATTTGAAATACTTTTATACATTCTATATAATTACCATGGCATAACAACAATATATCACTTATAAAATTTTTTGGATATTATTATGTCAAGTATGAATTGTTAAATGAATTTCAAAATAATTATGTTAAGACAAATAACAAAATTAAGAAATATGTATTAGGATGGGAGCAATATGTATTGGGGGGAACTATCCCCCCCTATTGGGATAGTTTCTGTGATAAAAATGAATGTTTTGCCTAGAATATTTTATTTGGACAATTTAACGTATCATTCAATTACTGACAAAAAGATATTTATATTGTATTTTGTATTTTTATTTGCTGTACACCGCCCCGAGTCCTACGGGAGATGGGGCGGTATAGAAATTTTGAAAAATAAAAATAAAATAAAAATAAATAAATATGTCTAAATTTGTATCATAATAGAAAAAAACACAAGTTGAATACAAAGTTTACAAGATACAAAAGAAAGAAGAGGATTGGTTTACTAGATTTAAAACTATTTTTTCCCAGATTGGTGTTTGATTTGGATGAACAACAATGAGCGTTGCTGAGAAACAAAAGAATTTTAGATGTTTACGATACAGTAAAATGAATGTGGATTCTAAAAAACACTTTATTAGATATGCCGCATTGAGAATATTGAATAGATATAAACCCATGCTGTGCAGCAAACATCTCTTTCTTTAAATTTCAGCACAAGAAGCATTTGATTGAAGAGAAACAAGATAAATCATTAACATACCAGGAATTATTGGAGAATTACCATGGGGGATATAAAATTAAGAGAGCAACTAATTGTTCATGTTTTTTCCATTAATAGTGTTCAGGAAGATTTAAAAGGGATTAAATACAGCGAAGAAAGACATAATATTAAGTGCAATTGTGTTCCAATTTTGAACATGTAATTGCTAAAATATTTAAACTTTTGTTGAAATTTGAAATGGAAAAAGAATAAAGAATTTGTGGTAAAGTATGCTAAGAATTTTGGTATAACATACCAATGGATCAAAGGGTTGCTATTTAGATTATGCACTTCTTCAGAGGCTCTTTCAACGCAATGTGTTCACAAAAATGTATTTCTTAAGAGAAAGTACATTTAGAAATGCCCTGTTATTTAAAATTATGCATAAACTAGGAATCAATGAAGAAAATACGCCTGTATATATGCAGTGTGTCAATTAAAGTGCAAAATAATATGCACATAAAGAAATATATCTATATTAAAAGATGTACTTGTTTAATGCAGTAGACTTATTTTACATGCATGTACAATGGGAAAATGAGGAAATGGCAGAAACAGAAATGGACAGATCTGGTCCAAATCATGCGCTGATGGAAATCTTAAAATGGGAAGAAATATTTTTATGTGCCACCCATTTTGTAACATGGTGCAAAAACCAAATAAATATTAATTTAAGTATAAAGACTACTAAATGCAAAAAAGATCCTTCTTAAAGGATTGGGCTCAGTGTTTTAAATAGTTTCTTTCAGTTCTGTGACTCTCTGAAAATTTTCCATGGTAAGAACGAACATTTGTTTCTGTGTTTAACATTCTTCATGATACTAATTAAAGTTGTTTAGGTTAAGTTCATCTATCTTTTTAATTAAACCAGGCATCCATATTGAAACAATACTTACTATTTGTTATTTGTTCAGACTCATAGTTACTGATTTTTTTACAGGTATAGATACAAATGGATATACATGCATACATTATAGAAAGGTAACATCAGACACTATCATGTTACATGATTTGGGGAATGTTTTTCATCTCTTACAAGAACAAAAACATTCCCAGTGAAAAATGTGCACTTCTTACTTATTCTGTTTTAATAATCAAGTTTGTAACATCTGCTTAATACTTTTTTTCCTTAATAATTTTGAGACACTTGCCTTAATGATATGAGAGCCTGATCTGGCTTCCAGTGTAATATTTCTTTCTACTGAAGTTTATTTAAACCAGATGTTTTGCAATAAATAATTTATAAATTGTTACTTTACACAACATGAAAAAAATCTCTAGGGTAAAATACTGTCAGTAGCATAAACTTCCATGCTCAGACAATGAAAGGGGGGAGGGGGAACCATTAGCAACTAAATGTGTTTTCAGTAGATTTTATTGACTGTGAATGTACGTAGATGCCATTCTTAGGTAGCTTAGAAGTCTTCTTAGGAGACTTAAATTCACATACAATATTTCTTCTATAATAGCATTCTATTCAATTGATTTTTATGGTATGAAATTGCATCATAATATAGATTGGAAAGCACATGGAATAATCAAAATAAGCAAAAATATTGGTTTGTTATTTTTAATGCAAAGAAAAAATACTGAATAAAAATAATGTGCTATATTAAAATTTATTTAGCAATATGTATTTTACACAAGCTATTCTACACAAATCCTATGGTTGGGTTTGCCATATGTATGAAAAATACATTAAATTAGTAAATACATTGTGAAAAATATAAACCTCTGTCTAGACTTAATTGACAAAAATAAAAATTCATAAAAAATAATGAAGAATAAAATATTTTCAAAGATATAATCTGAGTTCTTAATTCAAACACTCTTTTTTAAAACCATGTAGGTAGTTTACACACAATCTAAGTAATCAGAAAATAGATAAAACAAATAAATTTCTTCTTCTCTATTTACAGTCTAACTTCATGGGGAGAAAGGAGACATATTAATATTTAATCCAAGTATAAAGTGAAAATAATAAATATCAGTAGAATAGAAGCCTGAATCAGTATTTAAATAATATTTAAACAAAGATAACTAAGCAGTTCAAGTTATTTTTTTCTCCACACACCTATTTCTGCTTTCCCATATTTGCATATACTGTAGGGATTAAAAATTCCATCATCTAAATATATAAGAACGTATCAACATAGACAGATGAGAATTACCAAATTCTAGAAAGTTTTCCAATTTATCTACAGTTCCAGTGATTTTGTCAAAGATTCTGAATCTTGAGAAATCTGAAATTTCTAAAAAAATATTTCTAATTCAAAAACTCATGGCAATCCTGTAACAGTTTGGTGATTTGGGATTATCTAAACTATGGACAGAAATGATGTGATAGTATCAAGTAAAAATTCTGAATCTTGATATATTCTTAATAATATGTTCAGAATTGGATAAAAATATACTTAGTCTCCTGGAGATTACAATATCAACTGATGATTTTTCACACAGTTGCTATTAAGTGAAACCAGCAATAGATGAAGTTTCAATATTAATCATACAAAATAACTATCATAGGTTAGTCTTAAGAGGCAGAAATTTGTATTATTTAATCTCTTTTCATTTATGATGTGAATCATTTAGGAACTGGATTATCCGAATCTGTATCCAGGGTTGTGTGAATCAATTGTTTCTTATGTCGTCTGGTTGTAAAAACTTTTCAGTAGCAAAAACACGTAAAACGATAGATTTATGCAAGTTTCAGTAGGAAAATAAAACTAGTTTGGAAATCAAACAAATGAGGCTGGATGGGGGAAAAAAGAAAGGAAATTTTAAAAACATGAATAAAAATGTTTCCCATGCTACAAATTAAGACTTTCCATATGACACAGATGATCAAGACCTTGATTGGTTTTGATAAAATGGAAATCTACAATTACTTGCAGCTGTCTTCTCACATAAAATTCAAAACCGACAGTGCCAGTAAATAAACAGAATTTTAAAGCAATGCCCAGGATGTTTACTATATCATGGAAGGAAATCACTGATATTTTTAGTCCCATATGAATTGTTAAACTAATGCAGCAACAGCAGCAGTAACAACAACAATAACAAAAATACATTCTTTCAAATAGGGAAGAGTTTTCACAAGCTGTAATAACTTGTCCTGTTCTAGTGTAGTAAAGAGGTTGCTGGATCTAATATGGAAGTAGTTACTGCAATTCTTCTCTTTCTAATTTATTCTAATCTTCCTGTGTGTGTCTGGGTAAATATATATGTCTGTGAATGTAGAGATATATGCATTTTGATTTTAAAAAAACTTAATTGCACTCAGCATCTACATATGCCCAGTAAGCATATATATAATAGTTTATATTTATTATTTTATTTTGTATGACTTGTATTCCTTCATTATATTTTATCCTACTTACAGAATATGTTGTAGTTAAAGAAAAATATTTTTACAGATGATTTATGAAAGGCAGGGTTGTCATCAGATAATTATGCTATGCATTATTATTGCAGGGAATGATGTAAAACATGAGGAAGTGGTGAGCACTCTTTGCTTATTCACTCTGTAACTCAAATTATGTAATTGGTGACATTGCAGTTTATGTTTTTCAAAAGCTACTGGATGGCTGTCAGCAAAAACAGAATACTAAATGGGTTTTTGGTCTACTAAACAAGCAACTTATAGCAACTATATCATAGCCTGTCCAGACTACATTTCATTTGTGTTTTTATTGCTACAAGCTTAGATTATATCAGATGCTTGATCTCCTTGCACTTGAAAAGTTATCATTGATTTGTCATCCTGTTCTCTGCTTTAAAGCACACATGCCTAAAGATGGGTGTAATCTGATTCTTTTCATGCGGTAACACACAGTCTCCTCTGTTTCAATAGCTTTGTGACAAGAGTAATCAGGGTCAGTAGATAAGATGCAGCTGGGACAAAGAAAGCCTGTCATAGAGTATGGGACTCAGCATAGTATTTGTGTCAGGTGCTGTGGAGCTTCAAGCTCTGGCACCAGTTGTTTACTCACTCTGCTACCATGACAGCTGTTCAGCTGATGAAACTATGAGACAAAAGCTTTGTCTGGATTTTTGGAATAAGGAAGATATGTGACATTTCCCCCATTCTGGTTGGTTGTAACTCTTTTCAGTTTGTACTTCTGGTATTCAGTTTGTCACACAAGCTATCTTTCAGCATGTTGAATTCTCTTTGCCTTCTCTAATCCTGCATGAACTTTTGATAGCTTCTTAGGCATCCTTCCTCAATTTGGTGTTATCCAAATGTATTAGATTTCAACTTCAAGATTATGCTGGCTAAGGTTGGAAAGTTGAAGACCATATTTGGAGAACACTGTTGCTCTGTAATCTGAGCAATACAAATATTTTGTCTCAAAGTAGATTAACCTTCTCCCAAATAATATCCTGTGAATTGCTGGGATTAAGATGGTTTCTTTCATTTATTGAGAATATTATAGTAGAAGGTCTTGTTGAATGTAATAAAATGGGCAGCAAGTAAAGGAGTGGAAACCATTGTTAGTTTTTCTTTTTCTCTCTACTTATGGTGAGTCAATATTTGTAATTAAGACTGCCAGAGCTGACCTGGAAATGTATAGATGACCACAAGATAACAGTCAAAACTTCATGTCGTTTCTAACCAATAGATGTTTTCAAGCCAGGTTTGATAGCCATACTGTAGTGGAAACTTATTTATCTAGAGTGCCAATGAAAATAAGGAATCTAGAAAATTATGGTTCTCATTTTGTTGTGATTCACCATTAGAGATTTTCAGTATCTCCCCATTCAGTATACATAGGAAGAATTAGAAAACAGAAGTCTAGCATGTTGTCTATATGTTATCTATATAAGGCTAATTACAATTATCTTATAGTAAGAGTTATTGAAGTAAGTGGTTTTTTTTTTTAATAGATTATGTATTGGTTTTCTTGTGCTTGGAACTCAGCATAGGTAGCCTTGTTTCATTTTCTTTTGAAAACAGAAGGATCAAGGTCTATCGGTATTGAGCTCCAAGCATCATGTTTACTTCTGAAAACAGAAAGAAAAAAAGACTTTCTTCCACAGATTTGACATGATTTAAGACAATCTAAACAGAGCTAATCCTAGTATAGCAGCAACCTATACATTGTACTAGAAAAATATGAACCAATGAACTAAATGTGACTTATTACAGCATATGTACGCTCAGATTTATATCAGCTTAGTGAAGATTGTTACATTTTTTTTCCTGTGAATGTTCTGTATGTAAGAAAATAGTTTGTGTGTGGCTAAATCCTCTCTAGGTATATGTTTCATTGTTTAAGTTTATACAGATTGAAGAATTGGTTGTATTAATAAAAGTTAATGTGTTTATTTAATAGTAATGTTTAGTCTTGAACCTACTCTTTTTTGGAGTTTGTTATTTGACTAATATGAATATATATCTGCTTAATTTATTAGTGACTCATATGTATGCATTTTTGGAGAGAAAGATATTCCAAGCAGGTTTAAGTAAGAAATGGGTCTATCCTTGAAGAATATCTGAAAGCTGCAACTGGTGCAGAATGCAGGAATGTAAGCACACTTGGGTGCCCATAGTATATAACATTTCTGTGATACATGCTGCACTGGGTTCCAGTTTGCTTCCAGGTCCTATTCAAGGTGTTGGTTATCATCTTTAAAGACTTTCATGGCATAGAAACAAGTTAGCTGAGGAACTGTCTTGTACCAATTATATTCTGTCCCATCTGGTCAGGAAGAGATGGTATGTGGTAAATCCATTTCGTTAAATAATTTTGGGTGGTAGGATCCAGGAAGTTAGCTTTCTCTGCCATTTCCCTCATATTTTGGAAGACCTTACCCTCAAACAAGAGGTGGGCCCTAGTCTTCTGGCCTTCACAAAGAGTGTCAAGATCTGACTCTTCCAAATGGCATGAGGGTGGAATAGTGTTAGGATACCCTTGGGTGGTTGTTATCATGAGGATGTTCCCTTCATCCTTATAGGTTTTTAACATTTAATTCTGTAAATTGATCTTTTAATCTGTTTTTAACTGTGCTCCTGCTTATGCCTTTATATTTTGGCCATGTTTTTATTGTAAGTTACCCAGAGTCACTTAGGTAAGATGTAATGTATAGAAATGTGATGAATGAATGAAATTAATAAAATATAAATTGTTAACCATGTGATTTTTCAACTATGTTAAACTAAAATGTCCAGATTTCTGGAATTTTCACTTACACATTTGAAAATTACAGTGTTGTATAAATTTGTAGGACAATGGATATATTTCTTCAAGGGTCCCTTTCCTGTCACTTTTATACCTAAAGTGTCATTTTCCTAAAAGATGACAAGTCCGTTTTATTAATTCCTTTGTTCTATTCTTTATAAAATTTGTAAATAATTACTAGGGTGACCATTTTTGAGTTCAA
>JANHFJ010004661.1:26574-41424 GCA_032468195.1 Cerberus rynchops | reverse complement strand
TGACTGAAACTATGACATAATCTCTGTAGTGAGCTTCAGGATAGCGCGTTCCTGATTCTCTTTCCTGTTTATGCAAGAGGTGAAAGAAATAACATAATCTGAAATAATAAGATTTACTTGATTTAAAGCATTCCATATATGCTTAATATAAATAAGCCTTATCAATTGTATGCAACTGGCAGCCTGAGCTGGGATACCTTAGGCAACTTGATGATTTTATGATAGGTGTGAGGGTCAAAATCAAAGATTTTCAGATTTCTTCTAAAACTTACTTTGGTTGAAACAAGCTCATTGAATTTGCATATGATGCCAAACTACTGTGTTTTTCGCAACGGACCATAAGATGCATGTAGGTTTAGAGGAGGAAAACAAGGGGGGGGGAGTTTTTGGGCTCCATGCGTTCCGTTTTCAGCCTCCCTGGCCCGTAGAATCACTCTGCAGACCAAAAATGGCCCCGTTTTTGCAGAGTGCTTTTGGGGTCTGGGGAGGCTGAAAATGGGATGCGCAGAAGACTCAAGAGACCAAAAATGGGCCTGCATTCGCTCTATAAGACACACAGACATTTCTACCCAATTTTGGGGACGGGGAGAAAAGTGTCCCTTACAGTGCGAAAAATATAGTACTGTACTTCTGTTTAAAATAAAAAAGATAGCGCCTAAAGTCTGAAGCTCACATCAAATAGCTCAGTTGTAGTTTTAGCTATTTGAAAAGAGGCCAACATCACTTCCAGGAAGCTATTGCAGCCCTAACATGACTAATATGATAACCCTATGTATACAGGGAGTCCTTAACTTATGACCACAAGTGAGCTCAAAATTTCTGTTGCTAAGCGAGAAATTTGTTAAGCAAGTTTTGCCTCATTTTACAACCTTTCTTGCCACAGTTTTTAAGTGAATCACTTAAGTGGTTAAGTTCGTAACAAGGTTGTTAAGTGAATCTGGCTTTCCCATTCATTTTACTTGTCAGAAGGTTACAAAAGGTGATCATATGACCCTGGGACTCAGCAATTGTCATAAATACGATGACAATTGCAGTTGTCAAGCATCTGAATTTTTATCACATGACCATGGGGATGGCTGCAATGGATATAATGTGAAAAACTGTCATAAGTCAGATTTTTCAGTGCCGTTGTAACTTCAATCAGTCACTAACTGAACTGTAAGTCAAGGACTATCTGTACTTTCAAAGTACTAGGAATAGCTCTGAGGTAACAAAGGGGAGAACAGGAGTAATATTTTAGTTATATCACAGGATGGTAGTGATCATAAATAATATCTAGAATATGGCATAATTAATCCGTACATATTAAAACAGGTGCTGCTTGCAAGCCATACTTCAGTATTTAGATGGAAAACAAGAATTACAAATGAAAAAGAGGAAAAAGATATACCATATTTTTGGAAACTGTACTCTTATTATCTTTACATTCTGAAAATAGAAGGATCTGAGAATTCAGATTATCATCTGGTTCTGGACTGCTATCAGATTCCTGCCATTAAAAAAAGAAAGGCATTATTTTACATTAAATGTGAACTCTGTGTTATTTGTAAAAGTAAAATGGCTGGCGCTATGCCTAAATGAAGTACAGTAAAACGGTTATGATTTTTCAATCCAGTATGCTCCTTAAAAGTGATACTAAGAATTAATTTCCAATAACTAGAAAGTGACATAATAGTTACAATCCTGTAGCAACTTTTCATGAAAATCAGCCCTCTTAAAACCAATTATGATATATATCGGAATGTGTATTAGAAAATGAAGATATCTCATAGCTTAACATGTTCTGACACTCTTAACAGTTAATCAAATTAAAATGTATTCATTTACAGCAATAAACAGACTTATCAGGCAGGCAGGCAGGCTTCGAGGTTTATTAACAGAAATTATTTCATAAATGGAGAGCCAGATGTGTAACTATTGCAACAAATAAAAACAGATTCGGACAATCCCTTGAGAGAGCCGTGACAATTTAATAAACTGCTAAAACTAAAATATAGAATAATCTTACTTTGGCAGGAATAGCATTTTTCTTGGTCACTGGGGATTTTTCTGAAGTATCCACCTTGCTTTGCAACAGCTTGTCAAGATTCTGTTTTGATGAACACCGCAGTTCTTTTAAAGGTGATGTCTCTTTATCAGGCTCATTTACTGGTGAGGTTCTTTGTGAGCCAGTCACACTGTAGTCTTTACCTATGTCCTTCCTGGGTCTTTGATACTGCTTTAGCAATGCTATGCTTTGTGATAGGCTAGGAGTTGAAGATTTCTCCGCAAAGCTTCTAGACCAAGTGAAGCAGCTGGACTGTCCTACCCCATGTGTTGATGAGGAGATACTTTCTATTTCTACAGTCTCTGATGAACAGGGATTGTGGTCTTCTGTTATGTTGTTTATGTCCTTAGTTGGACTATCAGCCACATAGTCCTGTAGAGGCTGGTCAGTTTTATTCTTTGCTATAGTCTCAGGCAGATCTCCAATGTTGCAGAAAAACCTAACAGACATTGAGTGAGTATAGGAAGAAATGAGAGATAATAATAAAAGCTGTGCGCATTAATCTAATCATGTTAAAATGTTAACAGGTTTACTGAAAAGGAAATTATGAATTAAATATGTTAAAATTAAGGGCAGATTCTGAAATAATTAGAAATTAGTGAATTATAACAACTTCTAGACCTCTGCTTTACCATTCTCAATAGTTTTACTTAATATGTCAAAACATGCTAGTTAATATCTATTTTTAATGTTAAAAAAATCTATGAATCAGATGATGCATATATAACACAGGTTCTAAAGGCATGAAAGTCATGTCATTCAGCCAGAAAGCCAGGAGATAAATCAAACAAATAAGTTGAACACATTGCAACATAAATGCAAATCTACTTTGTCATAATTGCATTATAACTTTGAGGTTCAGAACACAAATCCATTATACGGCCCATCTCTATAGTGAAATAATAATTAGCTTTACACAAACGATGCATATTAGTGTTTGGTGGCATAGCCTTTCTTTATTTCTCACAATTAAGATTTTTTTTGGGGTGATTCTAATCTAAATAATCTTTTGGGGTTTTTTTCATACACAGAATATATAAGACCAGAAATAAACAGGAGAAAGTATTGCCGTGCCTAATGAAGTCCCAACCATTTTTTTTTACTAAAAGAACAATTTTTTTTTAAATGATCAAATGGTAGTAAAAATGTTTAAAGTTTGTGGATTGAAACAAATGTTTCAAACCCTTCAAGAAATGTGCTTCAGCAAATGAATAATTAATGGCAAACTACTAAAGGGTTGCACTATTTTTCCTCAACGCTCCATTGCTCAGTCCTGCAAAAATAAATACATTTGAGGAAGTGGTATGCAAACTTGTATTTTGTATTTTGGCAGTGAGCAAGGAAGGTACAAAAAGGAGGTTAAATTAACCGCACATTTTGGTAGTTCATTGATCATTTTGTTTGTTAGTTTATTTTTTTATTTATCATATGGCATACAGTACAAGGTAAATCTACACATACGAGACACAATGCAGTCCTGAAAGCCAAGGTCATTCTGTTTGGCACCTGCACATCTATCCTTGGTGCAACACAGGGCCGAACTAGCTTTTACACCAAACAATTAGCAATGCTCAGGTTGCTGGCTCTTCTGGGCTCCTCCTCCAGTCTTACCTTGTCTCATGTCACAATGCCTTGCCTCCGGCCAGGTCCATTGCTGGCTTCCACTCTCAGCACACATGAACGCAGCTAGGTTTTTGTCCCACCAAATAGTACCCATTTATCTACTCACAATAGTGTATGCTTTCGAACTGTTGGGTAGGCAGAGGCTAGGGATCAAGTGATGGGAACTTGTTCACATAGTCTGCAAAGAACTTACTAACTATAACCCAATATTTAGAAGAATCTCAGTTGGGAGGTGTCTCAGAAGAAATCAAAGTAAAAACTTGCTTGTATCAAGTTTAATGCCATCAAACAGTGGCAACTTTTGTTTATGCAGTTAAACTTTTTAAAAGTGCTTTTTAAAAAAAGAAATATTCCTGAGGTGCTTATGGCCACATCCTCATCATTAGTCATCCTTTGCTTCATCAGCTTATCTTTGGCAATTTGTAATTTAAATGCTTTAACATTGAAGTCCATAAAAATGATTGCATATCTACATATTCTTATAAGGGCTGAAGACATTAATCAGATAGATCCTCATGCAACTTTTTGACATATCAAGCAATCAAGTATTCCTAAGGCTCTAATTGTGTAGACTAATGTTTTCAAGTCTGGCAACTTTAAGAGTTGTGGTCTTCAGTTCCCAGAATTCCCCAGCTTAGTGAGTAGAGAATTTTGGGAGTTTAAATCCATACACCTTAAAGTTGCCAAGGCAGAGAAATACTGGTGTAGACACTGTAGTTCCCAGAATTCTCAACCAGCACAGTCTCACCTGGAGAGCTCCATATTGAATAAAGTAGCTATGATATTAATTATATTTGCTAATATATTGTGTAGTTCTGATTAGACTATCTGATTCTACTGATAGTGTTTAAGGTTTTTTAAAAATATTTTGCTTTTTTAAAAAAAAACCAGAAATTGCAGGGATGCAATTTAAAGACACATACCTGCTTCTGGTTCCTGGAACAACTACTGCACCATTGTTTTCAGTCTCCTTCTGAAAAATGGTGGCAAATTTATTTCTAAGCCTGGGCTGAACACAAGAATTGTCCTTATTTTTGCATGAGTTCTGGGAAGCACAGGCAGCAGATGTTCCATTAAAAAGTTGTTGGTTCTCATCACATTTTTCTGTTTTGGTTTTTTTTGAGTTTGAGAAATACTGGCTTAACAGTTCTTCTTCTGATGCTTCTTCTAAATATATAAAAGATGAATTAAGTTCAATTATAACAGATCAACATCAGCATTTTTAATAGATTGATATTAACAGAGTAGACAAATACTATAGCTGTATACTAATTTTAATTTTAATTTTTTAATTTTATTAAATTTCTATACCGCCCCTCTCCCGAAGGAGAGTATAAAGTATACTAGTTTATACTTTCCCCAAAAGGGAAAAACAAAAATGGAAAAGTTAAAAGAAATAAACGAATTGTGTTTGTTTTAACATAAGTGTTCTGTTAGTAATACCTTTGGGTGATATATAGAAAAGATAAGGAATTAAGGAAGATGCTATGGATAAATGCTTATATTTTCCTAACCATTGTATTGAGCATTCAAGATTTACATGCTAAAGGTAATATTAGAATAAGCTTTTGTTTCATGTGTGTGTGTGTGTGTGTGTGTGTGTTTAAAAATGTAGAAATCATACCATGCCTTGGTCTTTTTGCCACTAGCATTTTGCTAGGAACTTTGAGTCCTTTTAAGTTAATTAGTCGCTCAACTCCTCGGGTAGTGGATTTCTCTAACAAAGATGTTGAATTTGTGACACTTTTTGTAGTAAAACAGGGTTTGTAGTCCCTGCTCCAAATACTCTTTAAATAGGAAGACTTCTCATGAGTATAACAGGCATCCCAGCTGCGGCTTCTTGGTTGTACAGGCTATACCAAAAGAACAGAAAGATAATGTTATATTACTTCCTGTTTCTCTAAATTACACTGAAGCTAATTGTATTACTAGTTTAGAGTTTTCTCAATCATGTTTTGGTACCTTGCCATTGGACACTGAACAAAGGGAACCTAGGACACTGATCAAGCCTACCGAAAAGATTGTCTTTTGCAATCTTTTCAACTCATATATGCCTTAATACCGTTCTGATTGGGAAACTCTTGAAATACAGCTGCCTACGTGATAATTATTTTTTAGTTATGCAATGGCTTTAGTTTTTCCAGATTATGTACTGGCCAAAACTGGTTTAACTCTGAACGATTCTGTATTGTTTTCTATATACAATAGTCTTTCAGATACTTGAAAATAGCTGTATGTCCTGCAGCTGTCAACTCTTCCCTAGATTATGTTCTACAATGACATTCAGATCTTTTTCTTTTGTGCTGCCTGAACTGTTGCCAAATATGATCCCAGGAGTTTTTATTTGTCCTGGTGAAATTCATCTTGCTGTATTTCTGTTCATTGCTCCAACTTGTCAAGATTCTCCTGAATTTTGGTACTTTTTTTTACATTAACCAAAATTTTAGATTAGAATTTGAACAACAAAGCATATAGTAACATTAAATATTAACAATATATAGCTAATTACTTTATAACATGAGAAATAAGAAATAATTCTTATGTATATACTGTTTCCCTGTATTTATCAAGATTGAACTAAAATTTGCAACTTTTTGGAGGATTTCTGAACATTTACTAATTAAAAAGAACATATCCTTCCCATAGAATAGCTGGAGTGATTAAAATTCAAATTCAAATTCAAATTTTATTGGTCACATGCACAGTCATACATGGTACGATATGCAGTGAAATGCTTACGCAACCATTCACGTAGCAAGAGTGATGTGAATTCTGGGCAACATGTATTATAGAATGTTCAATAATACGTGTGATGTTGCTGCGTGGGTATTTTTAGTCATAATAAACAGAACATTAACATGTGTGATGTCAATTCAACTATACAAACTATACACATATTTATTATTAGCAGAGACTGTTATGCCTATTTTCAAAGCCAATGTTGATAAACAATTGTTTAGTGAAAGCAAAATTCTCATTTGTGAAGACTGAAAATGAATATTGAAACACACAGAAATGCAGTATATTCCATCCCTGATCTTGTTACTGTTTTCTAAAATAATTTGCTATTCCTTTCTTTAGGTGCTCTGCAAATCTGATACCTTTATGTACTTTTACTGTATAAAGATGCTGAACCTACAGGACCTACACTTGTAGTATTTTAGTCAAAACTTTCTTCCAGTTTAAACTGAACTCACTAATATATGCTTTTTGGGTATCATTGTTTAACTAACTCTGTATCCATCCAAAAGTATAACAGATCAGGCCCAATTTTGTCACATCTCATGGAAGTCAAGTTATACTACGTCAGCCTCATCCCTGTGGTGAACTAAACTGGACACGATCAAAAAAGAAAATCAGGTTGGCTTGGCATAATTATTCTTAATTAAGTCACTGTTTTTTTCAAAGCAATTTTCTAAACTGACTGCTTAATAGTCTCTCCTGGAGTTTTGCTTGTATCAATATGAATTAGCTGAAATTATGAGTCCTTTTCCTCCTATTTTTGAAATTAGGAACAATTGTCTTTCTCCAATTCTCTCTGACACTATCCTAATCTTCCATGATTTCTGAAAATCACAAAAAGGCATCAAATGAGGCCAAAGCAACAAAATCAGAAAATTCTCCAATATGACACTATTCAGAAAAAAGTAAAACTCATCAGCATAACATCTATAAAATTTCCTTTCTGAAAAGTTATTGACAACCAACCGAAGATACTTATAAATTCAAATCTAATGTAAACAAGCAAATCCCATCAGTACAAATCACATTAAAGGGTTAAATGCAAAATATTTAGCACAGAGGCCACTTATGCCTGAAGAGACTCAACAAGGACAAAAATAGTTTTGTTGTGCCTCCGAGTGGTTGATAACTAATATATCATCTAAAATTGTAGTTTTGATATAGGATTTTTACTATAATGTATCTAATCCTGGCATAAAATGTATAACTACACATAATTCAGATTTATCTAAACTGAGTTCAAGTCAAGCAAAAACGTAAGGAAAAAATTGTTCTCAATAGACCATTAAAATGTTTTTTTTTAATACAAAATATTACCGGTGATACATCAGGATCGTAGTTATCAGTTTGCTCCATTGTGAAAGTATCTTTATTTCCAAGTGCAATTTGAAAAGCAGTCCTATCATCAAAGTATCTAAATGAATCGATCTCAGAAAAAGCACCACTTTTAATTAGATTTTTTTTAATAGTTTCATTTTATGGAGTTCATAACTCTGTACAGTTCATACAGAAATGTTCATGCAGTTTTACAACATATGAAAAACAAACTTCACCCTCTGTTTTAAGTAGATATAAACTTAAATAACTTAATAGCTAGCTGAGGGATTAAGACTACATATAACCTAATCCCAACTTCATTTTCCTGCAGGTTTCAATGAGATTATGAAAAGACAATGGCTTATATTATTTGAAAAAAGCATTATTATTTATTCAAGCTAAATACTATTCCGAAGGGGATCAACATAAGCCAAATCAAATCTACATAGCAATTGATCTAGAAACAATTCCTTTTTTTTGCAATAGCAGTGCTTAAGGATTTACCAACTGACATAGAAACAATTTGATGGTGACATTTTTATGTCCTCTAAGTTTATTTGATAAAGGATACTTTCCAGCATAAACTAGAGTATCTGGATCAACATCATTTTCATAAACATTCAAAGGAACAAGTTTCCTTCTGACTGGGTCAAAAACCAACTGATAGAGGAAAGTATTATTAGCACGAATAAATCCTTGTATGTATTCATCAGATACTGAAATGTTCATTTTTAAATACTGACCCATTTTTCCAATGACCTGTCAGGAAAACAAACAAATAGTGGTCATGAGCAAACACAAGTACTTAATTTTTAAATAATCTCTTTAGTCACATTAGGGGACAATTTCCATAATCATCTGTCCTATCATATCATTCCCTAATGATCTTAGAAACAGATGTTCAGAAAGAAAGTTAATAGCTAAGCCAATGCCTTTATGAATCTGCATATCAGTGCTTTGGACTTTGCATGAAGAAAACTAAGAACATCTGAGTTATTTTCTAAAGGTTATTTTCTAAAGTAGAGAGTAACTTAAATACAGAACTGTTTCTCTTTTTTTCTGTAGGGACAACTAAAAGATGCACAACTGTCTCTAGGGTGAAAGAAAACACCTTTTCTCTCACAATTACAAAACTGTAAAAGTATAAGAAGCCTAAATATAATTCAAACAAACATGCACAGATCAAAAACATAATAAGAAAATAGTAGGGCTTCACTTCGAGGATAATTCAGAAGTGCTTTTGATATCATGTGAGCACAGCTTCTTTCCACTATTCATTAAAATAAAGAGCAAGCCTAGGAAAGCAGTATCACTGCTATTAAGGTACCCAGTATGAAAAGGAAACCAAACCATAGCTGGAAAAGCTTCCATGAAGTTGGAAAACTTGCTATATGAAAAGTGGTACATCCTCTGAAACAGGAAATACATTCACAGGGAAAAAAACCCATTCTCTACCTGTTGTTCAGATCTCTGTGAGATGATACATGAGCAAGCATCTACATCACACACACACACACACACACACACAAGCAAATTTAACATTGACTTCCTTGACCATAACAAAACCATGATTGTCAGTGATAGTAACTTATCCCAAAATACATTTTCATTGTCAAATTATATTAAAATACTTTTTTAAAAAACCCTTTGAGATGTATTTATGTTGCCCTGATCAAAACAAACAAAACAGAGAAAGAAAAAGAGATGAAAAGCAGGAAGGTTAAGTGAGGAATAAGGAAAGTTAGTTCCTCAGATCCTAGCCAAACACTTTACATGTCATTATTTTAATTTCTACTTTTCTGTGACAAGAAACAAGTAGATGACACTGTGTTGACCAGTCTTGAATTTGCTGTGAAAGCCAAAGACCTTCACTAATTATTACCCAACACAAATAACCATATGCCTCTTTTACAGATCAGCGCATATTGTTGTGAGGCAAATTCTGAAATGTTTTAGTCAATGGCCTGAACACCCGATAAATATAAAATCCACCCATCCCAACTTAATGACTTATACTGAGTAGATTGCACGTACAGCAACAGGGACATCTGTCACAGGAGACCTTGAACTCCTCAGAGGAAAATTCTTAGCTGCTGATTGTGCAAAAACACTTCTGAGTTGTAGGGGGGAAAGGTGCTTTAGAGCTTGTGAAAATGTGCATGTAGCGTCTGTCTGCCACAACTTTTCCTGGAACTGTGTTGCAGCACACAGCTGAGGATACTATGAAATGGCTACTTAAGGAAATGCCAACATGTACAACCTGCTTATCATCCAAGCATCTTTTCCCCTTTGTATCCAAAGTGCTGCCAGCCTGTGACAACTATATTTATCATTTGTAGCTACAGATTCTCCTCTCTCATAGCATGCAGGGTTATGGAGAAAGGGCAGCCTCCTCAGTTTAATGAGCTGCTTCTCCTACTTTAGGGGACCTGATAAGAAAGGGGGAAAAATTAGACCGTTTTTATTTTATTTGATCTACTTGTTTATTGACAACTGGCCTAAAAAAACTCTGAAAAGGCAGTAGAACTACACCTGTTATCTAAGATGCTTTTATGCCACAGAATGCTTCTAGCAGGCACAGCTACACAGCTAATTATAAGAGATACAGGATACAGCTACAGTCCAATAAGAGCCACAGGTTGCCCACTCCTGCCCGAGAACCTGTGGCAAATTAAAATGGCAAAGTAACCAGCACAGATCCATCTTGGAATAACTCAGTGCTGGTAACAGCAAGAATATATAAAGTCAAGGATGGTCTGCTGAAAAAGCAGCAGATGCGGCAGTAATTAAAAGTATACGTAGAAAGCTCTTAGGCAGAGATTTGGTGGCACTTGAAGTGGGCTACCAACAATTGGTCTAACCCTTCTCCCATTCTAACCACTTTTCACTTTTTACCTTGATTGCTTCCCTGCTAATGCATTATCTACACAGAACCAAGAATAGTAGTTACTTTTACCATCCAGAACCAAGTGAGAAAACCAGCTTTTGAAATGTTAGCATGAGATGGAATTTAAAATATGATTCTGAAACAGGAAGAACTACTAGAGGATTCATGACATTAAACCTAAATCAAAAATTTTTCTTGGGTGAACACCTTTTTCCCGTTGAAGCTTCACCGTTTGAATCCAGGGAACCATATAGTTTTATAAAGCAGCTTCGAGGGGTTGTTTCCTTAACCCTCATCAGAAGAAAGCACCATTTTGAAGTTCTACAGAGCAGATTTTGCTCATTATCCATAGAGATTTTTGAAAATACAAGATAAATCAAGATGTAAAGAACACGTTACCTTTATAATATCAGGGTTATTGGCTAGTTTTAACAGTTTGCAAGACTTGCCTAAGCCAATACCATGAATGGATGGAAGGTAGTCACAGCCAGAAAGAATACACATGTAGCGGAATTTCTCTTCTGTGAAGACATCCCCAAGCTGTTTGCACATTCCGAGGCGAGCTTGATCAATTTCTAAGCCATTTCCAAATTTGTCAATTTTAAGAAACACCTTGAAATGCAAACAAAATCATGAATGAATATCTATATTCAAAGAACATCAACTAAGTGTATCAACTGTATCAAAATGGTAGGTAGAATACCAAAGTTCTGCCTCATTTTAATATACATGCAAAAAGGGGAGGGGCTTTGAACCCTAACCCTAACCCTAAAAGTCCACTCACCATTTTGATGCTATCGAACATTACTGATTTTATCTAGTATTTATCTAATATCAATATACTCAATATTTATCTAAATTAAGGGTACAAATGCAGCCACATACAGTAATCTTTTCCTTTTTGCTACAGCTGAAAACCTAATCTCACTCACCTCAGATGTAGTAAAAATATTTCTTGAAAACCATTTTGTCAAATGCATGCCAAGAGATTTCAACAATTATCAACCACGCTTATACAACACTTTTGGAACATTCTGAAAACTTTGCATATACTATACATGGTATACAATACTGTGGATGCCTCATACCGCAGATGGCAGAAGGAGGGCCAAGAATAGAAATACACATTTCATGTGACTTGATGGGTCACAGTTTGTACTGTTGGCACTGCACACTAGAAAAGCTATTGGTATATTTTTGATGTAAGGAAACATTAAGTGAATTGATGTAAGACTTTTGAGGATTTTACAGTTGGAATTTTTAAAAAATTAGAGTCCCATTATACAATGCTATTTAAAGCCTAATAAAAAATTAATTACATAGCAATTATCAGAACATTCTATTTTACATGCCCTTCTCACAAATCTTTCTAAGTTCAGACAGAGATGATGTAAAAAGAAGTAGCAAAGAGATGCACCACAAATCAAAAGTCCCCAGTTTTATTCTCACTTCTGCCGTGAACTCCCTAAATATTCTTAATAAATTATGCTTTTTCCAACATAATAGTCCCCTATCTTTTTGCAAAGATAACATAAAAATTAAATATTTCAAGTATACGCAAACATGTATATTTACAAGCACATGTGTTCATATGCAAACACCTACACAAAAAATTTGATTTCTTTTTAAAAGCATCAAGTTTCGGATCTAAGCAGATGAAAGCAAATTTTCCCATACGTGGAAAAAAGCAAAGCCTAAGTAAGCATCCATGCTCATTTGTATAAACTGTATATTGCCAATTTCTAAACCATGTTGCTGGCTCTTTTTAGGCTGGTTGTTCAAGTCTGCCTTAACTAATTGAAGATATAACATTTTGCTATATTTACGGCTGGCAAGGGAAGGGAATGCAACAGCAGATGAGCAAGTGAAGACCTTGCACTGGACAAAACAAGATTAGGGAGCGATTTTCAATGTAGACTTCCTACCTTTTTGCATCCAAAAGCGAGGAGATCAGAATCCTCCGTAATTATAGCTTGGACCATGCCAGATTTGTTCAGATAAGCTAACTGAGCATCAGCTTCATAAGGCGCAACAAGACAATCTATTCCTTGGGCTCGGGCAGCCTGCAAACAAACAAACAAACAAACTGCAACATTCAAAATGTTCACCATAACACCACACATTAAATTTAAAACTACTTTGTAATAAATTAAACTGTTTATCTGCTAGATCCATGATGGCGAACCTATGGCACGGATGCCACAGGTGGCACGCAGAGCCACCTTGCTGGGCACACAAGTTGTCAGCCAACTTACCTCCAGCTGAGCATGCACATGCAATTGCGCATGCACACATGCGCGATTGCAGAGACCCAACTGGTCTTCGGGGCTCTGCTGTGCATGCGTGCGATTGCAGCAGGAAACCCAGCTGGTCTTTGGAGCTCTCTTGCGCATGCACACACGATTGCTCATGTGTGTGTGAGTGCCTGCATGCAGCATGTATGCATTGCACGTGCAAAAGCTGCATGCATGCGCAGATGGTGCAGTTGCACATGTAGCACATGTGGAGGAGCTGCATGCAAGGGTGGATGGCACGCACAAAGCGCATACTTTTCAGGACTTAGTAAGTAAAAGGTTCACTGTGCTAGATACAATTTGAATATTGCAACTGGGATCTTGGAAAACTAGTATTTGAATTTAGGACAAAGAATACTAGCTCTCCAGGACTACAACCACAATATGCAAACTGTATCTCCTTGGATAAATACACATGTTGAAAGTGGAACTTTCTATAATCAAATCACTCTAATCTAATCTAATCCAACTTCTTTTGCCCCACTTTCTTGAATTCATGAATTACACTCTCTACACAAGTAGTCCTCAACTTACTACACTTGAGCCCAAAATTTCTATTGCTAAGTAAAACATTTGTTAAGTCAGTTTTGCCCTCATTTTATAACCTTTCCTGCCACAACCATTAAGTGAACTGTTGTACTGTAGTCATTAAGTTAGTGACAGTTGTTAAGTGAATCTGGTTTCCCCATAGACTTTGCTTGTCAGAAGGCATTTTGCAGGGGATCACATGATCTTGGGACACTGCAACTGCCATAAATATTAGTTACCAACCATCTGAATTTTGATCACGTGATCGCAGGGTGGCTGCAATGGTCATGTGTGAAAAATAGTCAGAAGTCATCTTTTCAGCGTCATTGTCACTTCGAACTTCATCACTAAACAAACTGTTGTAAGTTGAGGACTGCCTGTACTTTTCTAGTCCTTGAACCAGCTTTTACTAGTCAGTTACAAAAATATTTGCTCCCCACAGACTTGGTCCTAGAAACTTGGAGAGGGGATACACACTTCCTTGCTTGGGAACATGTGGCCGGTCTAACCCGGAGCTAAAAAATTTTTTGGAGATATTCCTCCCAGCTGTAATAGTAAATGTTTTAATTTAGTAATTGTGGAAATAAATTCTTTTGTCTCAAATTACATCTTTTATTATAAATACACCACTAAAAGTTACAAATAAGCACAATTCATTGTTTTGCTCTAAACTAAGTCATGCAAACTTAAGATTGATAGCAAAGGCAAAAGTTATAATCAAGACATGGAAATGCATGACAAGGAACCTGCTAATAGAAACACTTACTTTAATCACTTCACAAGCCATTGCGTGTGTAACATTAATACTGCGAGCAAAGCATTCTCTTGCTTCTGATAACTTCCCTTCACGGAGCAGCTGTTTCCCTTTTAGGAGATTTGTTTGTCGTTTTCTTCAAAATAACAGAACAAATACATTGTCTCAGAGTCTCACATGCATAACCAATAAGCAGAATATTGTGCTATTCTCTCCAAAAATACCCTTACACTGTTGAATTTACTATATAAAAGCGTAAGGATCATATATATAAGACAACAATAGTCAACAATATAAAGTCCAGTAATATGTTTATTACTATTATTATTAGCATATGGTGTTGTTACATTAGTCAGAAGACCATAATGCTATTGCAGAGTAATAGTCTGGCTGCCAATTTAGCTCACCCTGACATAAAGTGCTATGTTTTGAACAGAGCAGAGACCATTTCCAGTGTCATTAAACCACTGAGTCATCACAGCTCTCATTCATTGCTTTTACTTAATAATAGTATGGAGATACATACACATGTTTCCCAACTAGTAGATTTTTCTCTCTGTAGATTTTTCTCTCTGTAATGCCCAGTCAGATCCAGCTCATTTTGACCTCAATCTTTCCTTGGCTGATTTGCCCCTTAACAAATTTGGTCCAACTTTGT
>JANHFJ010004661.1:0-11133 GCA_032468195.1 Cerberus rynchops | reverse complement strand
AGAAATGAAATATCTTCAAATAAAAACAAGAAAGTCCAGTTGTGTCAGAGTGCACACAGCAGTCCTACTTAAGACTAGAAAAATAGCAGTTTATTTCTACAAAGAATTCTACGTATATGTACTATAGGCAGAATCCAAACAAACAATCAGCAATTACAGTAGTGAAGAACACATGGAGAAAGAAACACCCTCACAGGGCTTGCCTTATAATACAGACTCTTAAAGTGATAACAGTCAAATAATCCTGCTGACTCATTCCACCATTGTGTCATTATAGCATTACACCAACTGGTCAGCTATTACCCTGACAAGTTGCCTCTTGTAAAAAGCATGGTTGGACAACCATGACCTGGATGACTGAGAAACTTCAGAGGCAAAATATCTTAATATTTAGAAAACATATTTTCTAAAAGTCACAAAAATATTCATTCATGCTATTGTAAAAACAGCATATAGTCACTGGTATTATAAATGTCTTTATGTCTATATAAATCTGTCCTCATTGATGTGCATCAAATTTTAAACTCTGTGTGTTGAGCACTGAAAATAACATTATTCCAACTAATTTGAAGAAAGGGACAGAAGCATGAGATACCTGTTGTCCACGATAATGTTCTTTTGGAGTCCAACAGCAATTAACAGGTGTTGTTTTTCCTTGTTGGAAAAAGTATCAGAGCTGCAGAGTAAACCAGCTAAATACTGATTTCAAGCTCTTGTCCTGGAAGCTTAGTGCTGCTTCCCTCTTAGAGTCAGAGGAGATACTACAGTTTTTCAGATAGTTCTCATTCATGATCTCAGAAGTCTGTAAAAAAGATTAATAGAGATGCAATATCTTTTTCTGCAAAAAGGACTTGTACTGAGAGCTAATGATTTGTCACGTGTTTTGAACTAGGTGCCAGAATTCAAGGCTAGTAGAAATTTGTACCAGTGAGTCTATCATCTTGAAAATAAAAGTAACAATTGGACCAGAGGATGGATTCTTTCTTTCTTTCTTTCTTTCTTTCTTCCTTCCTTCCTTCCTTCCTTCCTTCCTTCCTTCCTTCCTTCCTTCCTTCCTTCCTTCCTTCCTTCCTTCCTTCCCATCCATCCATCCATCCATCCATCCATCCATCTCACTCAGTGACTCTGAGCAGTGTACATAATAAAATAATCCCAATAGCAATAGCAATAACACTTAGATTTATATACTGCTTCACAGTGCTTTTACAGCTCTCTGTAAGCAGTTTTACCCCCAACAATTTGGGTCCTCATTTTACCCACCTTGGAAGAGTGGAAGGATGAGTCAACCTTGAGCCTGGTGGGATTTGAACTGCCCAATTACAGGCAGCCGGCTATCAGCAGAAGTAACCTGCAGTACTGCACTCTAACCACTGCACCACCATGGCTCTATACATTACATTAAAAATACATTTATATTAAAAACACATTAAAATTCAATTCAATTAAGTTAAAAACTAAAAACAAAATGGTGAAAAATCACATAAGAGAATGTATTCCAATTAACTATCGAATAACTAGAAGGTGCCATTGTAGGAATATATATATTTTACACTGAGAGATAGAGATTGAGAGAAAAAATTAGTACAGTAAATAAAATACCAATGTAGATCTAAAGATAATTGCTCATCTTATGTAGGTTTTCCTTATTTTCTAGTCCAGTGCGTAGGCTAGACTCTAGGCCTTGCTGGAGAATTCGGGAGTTGAACTCCATGCAAATTGCCAAATTTGAAAAACACTGCTCTTGACTGTTAATTTTTCTCATAAGATTGTGGACCAAGTCACAACATTTTGCTACTTGAAATCAAACAAAAAGTGATTTGCTTCTCACTTTGATGCTCTCCTTACCCAGCTTAAGTAAAATGCATAGAATGCATTTTGAGTATTTCAGGTGGATAAACATTTTCCTGAGAGTAAAAATACAGTAATAGTAATCTAAATTACCATGTCATATTACCCTTTTATGAAGCCCCAATTCATCTGTCTGAAACAACCACTTTGTTCTGCCTAAAGGCTGAAAATATTCCTATTTTTATTTTTTTTAAAACTGATGACAATCTTTTAGAAGATTGCATTCTTAAGTTATATTTTTTCACTAAATTATTTGCATTTCAATTTTAAAAAATCTTGAAAACTATAGAAGATTTGGAGAACTGACAACTGACAATAATTAAACCTTTGTTATAATATTCTCAAATCTTTTTCATAGCCATGTACTGGAAATTCTTGGAACTGAACTCAAAATGTAAGGGATACAAGGGCAGGAAACATTATTGTAACATGTCTTTCTGGTGCGTACCTTAGCAGAAAAATATCTTGGATATTTGTGGCATAGAGAAATTAATGGTCTATTTTAATGATGGTAATTTCCTTTAGAGTTGTTCACAACTGCACATAAGCATCATTGCTTACATACGTAGAGACTGCAAGGGCACGACCCGATCGAGGGCCCCGGCAGCCACCCTATCCCAGGTGGCCACCAGGTCCCCAACAGGGTCATGTGTATGTGTCTCGGGAAATGGCCCAAGCTCCATCAGGAACCTCTCAGGGTCCATCAGGCGCCTGGGGCAGAACCATTTTAATGGCTCCGCCTCCCTGCGATGGGGGGGTGCGGAACGGAAGTCCAGCCTAAGGAGCGAGTGATCCGACCATGACAGGGGCTCAATCAAAATATCCCCTAATCCCAGATCACTCTGCCACTGTTCCGAGATGAAAACCAAATCCAAGATATGGCCACCAGTGTGGGTGGGTGAAGTCAACAGTCTTCAGATTTGTCTCTGGGTTCCAGAAGCTTATTCCTAGTTTAATACTTCTATTTCTCCTTTTCGGACAGTGGGAATTGTTTTGAGGTTGGACACTAAAACAGCATTTATCTTGGATAACTGGACATTATCACTGCTTCTCCACATCCATTAAATGATAAAGTGTTTTACTTACATATGTCTGGCTGTGGCAGTTTGAAAATCCCATATGATGATAGAACCATTTGCACTTGCAGTAGCTAACAAACTGCAACCTTCTACTGTTAACAAATCAAAGCACTTCACTTCAATCCCAGGAGGTAGCTGAAAAATACACGAAGCAAAGCATCTGATGGACATGGATTGGAAACAATAGCTGACCAGAACAGATGGACAATCAAAGACAAACAATACAGCAAAGGCAACCAAGAGCTTCAGAATTCCTTCCAACAATCTTTGTCAATATCCATGAATTTATAGAAAGCAAAAATTCATTTTTGACTGCTTATTTTTACTGTGGACCTCAGACACAAATAACCTTCTTAGAATTATTTTCTCTTTCTTCATGTTTTTTTAGAACATACCTAGAAATACAATTGTTCCTCACCTCTGCATCTGAGTTTGTGAGATCTGTATCAAGCAGTAGTTTAACGTCTGGAAAAAAACCATTATTCTTTTTGACATTGGGAGACAGTTTTAAGGAAATGAGTGGATAGCCTTGTAAAGCAAATGACACAGCTTCAGGAAGTTCCCAAGTTATGGACATGTAAGTTTCACCTTCATTAGCCTAGATGAACAAAGAATTGGAAATTAATTGACAATCAGTCTGGCAAAATTTCTAGCTTTGTAAGTTACTTTGTATATTACATACATATTTATGTTAGAACATTTGTCCAAGATTAGCGGTAAATGCTATGAACAGTTATACTATTGTTTGACATTCACATCTGGACATTTCACACAGAGTTACCTTTTGGGAGATGGACAAACTTCCAAGTAATCATTGATGTAGAATACTTCAGTAGTTTTAAAACTGAGATGGGTTTGTGGGCTGCACAACACATTGCTATCATTAACAAAAGCTTTTTGTTTCGGGCCAACACAAATAGTCATGATCAGCCAGCAGCATGTCCGAAACTGAATGCAGCATTGGTTAGAAATGTAAGGGGGTGCAATCCAAGAGGCAGTTCTGAGCTCAACAAGCTTTTGAGGCTTAATTAACTCTAACATTATGTCTTCAGGATAAATGACTGAAGTAAACATCTGGTGAAAAACATGTTTCTAGTCTCTTCTAAAAAGCCTAAATTAGATGATTAAAAAGATAATTCATAATACAAATGCTAGTCATAATACCTAGGAAACATTTTGCATTCTCATTTAATAGGCAGCCACATGGGGATTAGGTATATTTACCATACCCTTATTAAATAAATTATTAGAGACTGAAAACAGTTGTGCATCTTCTTGATATATGTATAATTTCAGAGGCTCCCGCATGGTATATCTGCACTAAGAATGTCTGGGTTTATCTTCCTCTTGAGGTTTCAATGTGTTAAGACTGAATTGTTGTAGTTTAAAAGGGAGCTGTCAGACCTGCCTCAGTTTGAATGATCAATTCCGTTTGTTGAGAAAGGTATAGTTTCCTAGAGGTCAAGTGAAATATAGTAGTGCAAAGCCAAAACTGAAATTCGCATGCCAAAATCCTCAATTCTAACTTCCCTTCCCTTGGGTATCTCCCCATGGTGTTCCCCCCCAATGCCCAATCAAATTCAAAGAAGATGTTTCCAGAAGCATTGCTTCAAGTGTGAGTTGGGAACTCGTTGCTACATGGTGAGTTGTAAAGGGCAGTGTCATATGGTTGTGTTGATTTAGGATTGCATTTCTAGTTGTGGTTGCTAAACAAATCCAACTTGGTCATTAAGCATGACAACATGTGGCTGTCATTTGCAACCTATTGATGGCTTCCCTATTGATTTTGCTTGTTGGAAGTCAACAGAAAAGGTTGCAAATAGTGAACATGTAACTGCAGGATGCAGCAATTTTCGTTGTGTTAACAAGCTGCCAGATGCCTAAATCATGATCACATGACCATGTACCATAAATCTGCTTGTTCAGTGCTACTGTAACTTCTTGTTCAGTGCTACCAGTCATTGAATGAATGGTCATTAACCAAGGACTACCTGTAAAGGAGACCAGAAAGGTCTTGATAGGATTAAGAGGATTAGAACCAGAAGTCATAAACAGGATATAATCAATAAAGAAAACAGAATAAATATGTAAACCACTTACATGTTAGATTTGTGGAAATTTAATTATATTCTAATTGCTTGAAAGGGGACTTAATCTTTGATATATTAAAGCTATAATTCTGCACAAATGTATTTGGAATATCAGGATGTAAATACTTGAAAAAAAGTACTTCACAGTGCTTATAACTGAGCCCTGCAGAGATTCTCTAATTTGGGAGTTTCTTGCTATGTTGGGATTATAGCTAACATAATAGCAAACACAGTATAGGGACCCCTAACAAATATGGAAATAGAGACGGGGTTCCTTGACTTTTGAAATTGAGAACAAAGTGAAGCAAATGAACTAGAAGATGTAACAATCAAAGCTCAAACCTGTACAATTTTGATCATCCCACTGTACTCCAAGACCAGGATCACATGCTTACTCTCACTGGCTTTCAGGTAGACCATCTGCATCAGCCAATGTTCATTGACCGTGATTTCCTTGCCTAAGGGCAAAATTTTAAGTATCTGCCCACTTCCAAAATCCCATACTTTCACAGTCCCTAAATGTATAATAAAACAGAAGGAACATCATTCTTCATAGAAATAACTAATAGCTGTGTGCTATAAGTACAAAGTTTGCACTTACTATATGAAATACATGTAGAACAATACTGATTATGTGAAAAGTCTATTCTCCAATGCTTTACTAAGGGCTATTTGCCACTACTGTGCATGATGCACAGCCAATGTTATAAGATAAAAATAATTCTCAACTGATTTTTATTATGAAACTATGGAATACAGAAAGCATGATTTATTGAACTAGCTTTATGGTTCTTTGAAAAATACAGCAGATTATTTTAAAAGGGTTATTTTAGGAATTAATTTTTTCATTACCGTCACATGCTCCAGTAGCAAGATGAAATCCATTTTTATCAACTGCTGCACATGTCAACTCAACCCCTGGCCCGTGAGCATCTTCAATCTGGTATATTAGCTGTCCTGTGTCCAATTCCCAGACCTAAAAATAAAACAGATTACTGTATATGCAATTCAGAAGACTAACTACAAGGGATTCAAAAAATAACCCAAACAGGTATTACTTTTTAAAAAAAAAAATGTATGTACTGCCTTAAAATAGAACAATGAGAAGAACTGATTTGAGTTTGAGAAAGGAATACTGAAAATAAGTATTCTAATTTCTCCTTGATTTAATAGAAAAATTCAGTAATTCCTTTGGGCTTGTAGTTTGATTGTTTTCCCCAGATGAAAGAAATGAAATAATTTATTCATCCTGCCTTACCCATCTCTGGAAAATACAAGTTCCAAAAATAGCTTTTAAAATTGAGAGCATGATAAGAATACCTAGTTAATGTATTTGTCCAAATTGGGGGGATGGGAATTCTTTTGCTTTACAACTGTAAGTCTCATAAGATTTATACTCACCTTTACAATAGACTCAGAACAGATACTTAGAACTTGGTGAAAAACTTTATTGTAAACCAGCACATTGATACTCCTTTCATGGGTTTGAGGGACTTGCTTAGTGTCTTGTATCATCCGAGTGAGAGGATAAATATCGATGACTGACGATCCTGGGTATTACAAAATTGCATTAAATCTAGAAATTACTTACTATAAATTTTCAATTCAAGTTTTTGATGCCAGACTGACTTCAAGGAAGCACATTGTATGTTCTTGCTACTATATGTAGCTTGAAGGTATTATATGTCTGATCAAATTAAATTATTACTAAGTTTTTGTGAACTATAGTATTGCATTTACTCTTCCAAAAACTTATTTCATGCGCACATTCAAAAATCAAACCCTTAAAACTTATGGAAGAGAAAATTAGAGATGATTTTTTTATTTGTCTGTAACAAGGACAGGGAATACTTGACAGGCTGGAGGCCACAGTTCTACTTCCCTTTTTCCTATTTTACAAACCATAACACAAAGCCCTTAGTGCTAAAAAGAAAAATCTTGTGGCATGGAAACTGCGGGGAAAATATCTCATGTTCAGATAATGCAATAGAATGTGAATGATACAGGGTTTGAATCCTTGTGGATTTGCGAAAGGTCTCAGGTCAGCAGGAAGGAAAATAGTGTATGAGAAATCTCTTTATAAGAATGAGATGGCATTGTCAGGTTTCACAACAGATTGGGCAATAAAAATCTGTGGAATTCAGCCTTGGGTGCAGATATTTCAGGATATAAAAAGTGGAAATTCTGTCTCTGCATGCAAGTTTAGGCATAGAAAGTGGGATACAAACTATGTTGACTACATTCATGAGTCATTGACCAAATAAAGCTGAGCTGGTCATCCAGGAAATGATGTTTTTCTGTTATGTGGACTGCCAGATAAAGAGAGAACATAGGATGTACCAGTGTCACATCTGAAAAGTAAAGGCAGAATGATCCACACGTTGCCTTGCTTGTTTATGAACTAGATGTCTACAGGAATGTCTACAGCATGTATACTTCAATGTTTTGGGGACAGACTAAATATTTCTGATGAATTCCCTACTCTGCCATAGATGCATTAGTAGTAAGCACGTGAATCTGCAGCCATACTCGGTGGCATGAAAGCAACACCCTTGGTAATATAATCTTATTTTATCTGCTTTATCTGCTTTAAATATCTTTTATTCGTCTTTAAAAATATTTTTCGTCTCTCTATCCAGTGTAGGTATATTTTTACATTCAATGTCCCCTTTACATGTCTTTTTCTAATTTCAAATTCTCATATGTTGCTTTCTTCATAACAGCTTCTATTAAATATCTTTGTTACTCTTTAATGCCTCATGTCCAATAATACAAATAATCCAATAATACAAATAATACAAAGAATGAAGCACAATGACTCAAACTGTGCGCAATAGCCCATCCTTATTTATATAATAGGTTTCTAAAAAGTGTTATTGCTTTAATACTTTCAATTTCTCTGAACACTACACAAGTATCTGCTGTCTGAACAATTAACTTGCACTGCAAGATCAGACAGACACAAACAATTGAATGAAATATAATCCCTTCAGTGTTAAAAGTTACCAACAAATCCAAGCACATCTGTTCTTTCACTTTAGTTAGCAGAGTCTTGCTATAAGAAAGAATTATTTTGTGACTGTTTATGAACTGGAAGCCTATGACCCAGAAATGAAATGTCAGTTCATAAAATATAAAGGTTCACATGAAGGAGAAGGAAGAAAAGGGCAGATTTTTGAGATTCAGATGTTATTTGCATGATTTCTTTGAACTGGGACCAGCTGTCAACTCAGAGCACTACACTGCAAATCTCAAAACTTTGAAACAATCATAAAAAGTTTGAAAGTGCTGAAGGAAATCTTTGCTGTAATGTGACAACACCAGACCTCGTACCTCACAAGCCACTCTCTCTGTTATACTCTATATACCATACAGTCCAAATTTGGTACCCTATGACTTCCATCTTTTTTCAAAATTGAAATAATGCATTTGTGGAGCCTCTGTTTGACTCAAGTGAAGAGGTGAAAAACACGGTGAAGATCTCACTGAAGAGGAAAGGTATACAGTTGTTTTGTGACGGCTTTAAAAAAACCTGTCCATTGTTGGAAGAAAACTGTAGCAAATAAAGTGGAAAATGTAGGTAGCAAGATACTTCATTTCAAGGATTATTTTCCTGTATCATCTTTAAAATATTCCTATTTAAAATAAAATTATGCAGGCATCACTTTTCATTCATATTTGTTATCTTCTACAATTTTAGGCAAAACCCACTGTTTTGAATAGACTTCCATCATGCAAATTAGTTTTTCAACCATTATTACCATTATTTCATATGCCTGAAAACTGAAGGGCTTAGAAATGTTTTGAAGAATATTTTGAGAAGTTGAGTTCTCAAGACTATAGAGCAGTCAGAGAAACTTATCTTTAGGTTAAATAAAATATTATCTTCCATTATCAGAAAGATATTGTTGGTTCTGATCCAGCATATCAGCATGCCTGTTTATAATGAATAGCCACAAATTTTTCTCATACCCACCTGCAATAAGTATTCCATGGGTATTATCAAATACCATAGCAAAAATTTGCGATTCTCTGCGTGTCCCTTGAGAGTCATGGAACACTTGCAGTAATGAAAGTGTCTGGATATCCCACACTCTGAAAATCTGAAGAAACAACAAGAAATATTATGTGCAGTAATTAAGTGTCACAACAAAACGATCAAAATATGTTGTATTTCCTTGCCCTTCCCTGTATAACACCTCAATGTGCAATATACGAAACAAAATGAAAGTATGGGATATGCATATTAATGTTCTTCCTATTGTTTGCTTATCCCACCATATCATATTTATTATGTGAATATTCTGCTATTCCATTACACACATTAGAACATACCCTATTGCAGGGGTATGAAACTCAAGGCCCAGGAGGCTGCACACGGCCCTCTTGAGCCCCGTTTTCACTGGCAGAGGGTTGTAGAAGGCCGTCGCAGCCAAAAATGAAGCTTGGGAGCACATGGGCCACCACAAGCGCCCTGACAGGAGTGATGTCAAACTGGCCATGTCTACCCTGGCCATGGCCAGCCTGGCTCCCCAAGGTTAAACACAACCCCGATGTGGCCCTCAATGAAATTGAGTTTGACACCCCTGTCCTGTTGTATTCTCATGATTCGGTGAAAATGATCAGCCCAAATTCAATTAATTTCAGCACAAAACTATACATCAAAACTAGATGTCCAGAGTGTAAATTGAGCATTAACCATAGGTCCATTGACTCCTTTTGTGTTAGAGAAGAATCCAAGCCCTCTACCATTAAGGTGCTGCAGACAGAACAGCATCAGACACAACTTGACACATAGACCAGGAATTTTTTGGTACTGATCAGAGTCTACAATAAAGATTGACTAACTGATCAGGATTACCATTCTCCACTTATATGGAGACCAGAGCTAGCTTCATCAGGCAGAAGGAGTCTCATGTTTCAGATATCTCAGAAAACTTTGTTATACGTATCTATTAAACATTTTGATGAATGATAAGAGGAATTTTTCTTAAATTTTCTTAGATATGAGACACATGTAGCATTCTCTTAACATTGTCAGCATCTTGTCTTGTCTTTTAGTTTTAAACTATAACCCATAGAAATAAATGATGCTGTACAAATAAATATATATGTACTTTAATAAACAGGAAATCATACTGCACCTATTTCATATCTGGAACCTATAAGCAGAAATTAGTATTTTATAATTCTTAACATTAAAAAGATCACTTTTGGCAAAGAATATGGTTTTCACTAAGTCAAATTTAATTGCATACCTTTGCTGTAGAAAGGCTGATAATGTGTTGATCCTTTTCATTGGTGACAATCTCTGTGATACTAAATAAATGTCCCAACAATTTCCCCACTGGTTTGGTGTTGATGTTTGGATGCCATAAACGAAGAATTTTATCTTCTCCTGGAATTAAACGGATCATTTATTCTCTTATTTTATTTATAGAAAGCAGTATCTCCCAGCTTACCATCCTCCAGATGTGGAAGACTTCATTCCTAAATGCCCAGTCAACATGTCTGAAGACTAATAAATCTGGAAAACATCAGACTAGACCAGCCACAAAGACCTAGAAGTAGAACTAGACCAGCCAGGAAGAAAATACAATGTTTTAATAATTCATTACTAGTATATGTATTGACTGGTTCATAAGATGGACCAAGCTAACAATGAAATGAATACTTGTTTATTCTGTCTATATACTGTATTGAACCAATATGTAACTATTTTCAGATCTAATCAGCAAGTTAGAAAAGATTTGCTGTGATCAGTTTGAGTTACCCATATATGTGTGATGTATAGTATACAGTTGCTATAGCAGAACATTCTAAAATAAGGATACTCTGGTGAGTTGTTTTACCCAATACACTTTACCAAAAATAAATTGTTTTGTCTTTTTGTTCCTCAAACCTGAAATGTTGGGTGGTGGGGTCTCTCTTTTTGGTCTCTCAAGCTCTAGAATAGGGGTGTCAAACTCAAGACCCAGGGGCCAGATCCAGGCCACAGGATACTTAGATCTGGCCCATGGGGCCGCCCTGGAAACAGCAAAGGGCTGGGCCACGGTGCCTCTGCAGTGAAAACAGAAGTTCCGAGCTCCACTTTTGCTGGCAGTAGTCTGTTGTAG
>JANHFJ010004660.1:265092-275585 GCA_032468195.1 Cerberus rynchops | reverse complement strand
GGGCCATCTAAGACAGAGGAGAGTGGGAACTAGGTGAGCAAGGTACTCCTTAAATAAGAAATAAAGAAAATAAAAGTACACTCAAATATATAAATGTATCCACACAGAGGGGAACAAAAGTAAAGAATAGCAGAAAAAAGTGGCAGAGCACAGAAGGGCATGAAGGAATAGGGGAGCAAGTCAGTGACAGGCAGCATAGCATGAGGATAGAACAGGACAGTTAACTGCACAATGGAGAAGCAGGATGACAAACGGGATGTAGAGGCCCTGGAGGTCACACCACACAATTCCCACCATTCAACAACCTCCCGGGATACATTTGAATTTCTATCTAAACTTATTTTCTTCAAGCCCACTGAATGAAAATGAGCTTAGTATAAATCAGCCCACCTGTCAGCTGCCACAGGTCCAACTTACTGAAAGGCTGGATCAAGAACAGGTCAGCCTCTCACCTTTCACCTGCAGTCATTGAAGGCAATTTCTCCTCCCCGGGCAGAGGGGGTGTAGGGTCAGAAAGGATAGCTTCAAACTGTGCCTGAAGTTCACAGGGCTCCAGCAGCTTCCCCTTGTAATACAATGATACCCGAAATAAGCGTCCTGCATGGTATACTGCAATGTGATCACTGTCTTGTAGATGTTGGATTTTATCTGGGTAGCAAGGACATAAAAAAAAAGAATCTGCTGGATCTCACTCGATCTATAGGCAGCCTAGCCTTCTTCCAAATGAGCTCCCCAAGGAAAAGGGGAAATCATAACTCAGTGAAAGGTTATGTCCTGTACTATAATTAAAATTTATCTCTCATCCCAGGTAAATAGTTCTGATTTTAATAAAATAGTAACAGGTCAAGCACCTTATATTCAAGCAATTGCAGCAAATTCTTGCACTTTCTCTGGTGTTAAATTTTCACAAAGTGAAACCTTGGTTGGGATATCCAAAATTCCCAGCCAGCAAAATGTGAATGGAAATTCTTATACCGCTAAAGCGCACCAACTAAGGAAAGCTGCAGTAGTCAAAGGTTAATAAAAAAAGGCCGCACACAGTGAATATGAGCTGAAACAAATGCCCATTTTTCTCTTTGCAGCCCCATGTGCAAGATCTGCACACACACCCTCAACGCTTTAATATTGTTGGGGGGCAGAGGTTGCAATACTTGGAGCCTCTTTACAACCATAGTTGCTGGAAACTGGTGGTATTATTTTTCCATATTGGACATTGCCACACTTTGCCATATGTGCAAATGTATTTGCTCAGGCATCTGTACTACCCTAGTCAAAAGAGTCTGAGTTCTGAGTTCACTATTGATGCAACAGTCAGATTAAAACAATACACAGATCTAACAATAGTTGAATTTAAGTACTTAAATTAAATAGGCTTAGTTTAAAAATCTTAGAAGCCCACAAATAAATAATGAAAATCCAGAAGGAAAAAACTAGAGTGACTTTGCTTCAGAAAGCTATTTTACTTTGCATCATTATGTTCTGCCTACTGCAGCCTTTCTTTTATCAATTAAGGGTGGGGGGCTTCCAAGCACTAACATAATTGCACACTCCTAATTTAAGGGCACAGTAAAATCTGGTTGAGGGTCCAAGTTTTGAACACCGAAAAGAAGCTATTAAGCTTCTTATGCTAACCAGGACTGGCACTCTAAAAGTCTTATCAAAAAGACTTTTGAGAGGTTTGGAACCAATCTTTCACCTTATAAGTCTCATTCTTTACATCTGAAGAAGCATAGGTTGTCTACCCTGCTTTAAAACAAAACATGGCTGCAGAACAAGGCATGTAGGGGGGGAAAAAGTCCATTCATCCCCGCAATCCACATGGCAGCGTGCAGGTATTTGTTGGAAAAGGAGAGCAAGGTGTGCAGAAGCTTCCTACCTCCCTCCAGACCAGGTAAACGGGTTGTATTAAACATGCGTTCAAACTGAGCTGAGCACGTTGGCAGGCAACCTTGTATCAGCATCTGAGAAGCAGAGGGAAGCAAGAAAAGAAAGAAAGAAAGAAAGAAAGAAACAGAGAGACCGAAGGAATAATCAAGAAGATTTGCCTGCCATGAAGCTTTGAAAGAAGTAAAAAAAGAACCCAAGGTGAATTTTTTTCTTCTCCTAGCAGCTTGAATAGTCCTGCCAAGAAAAGAACCCAATGGGTAGGCCACGCTCTAAAGGTGACTCCAGTTCTGACTTCATGAATATGTGTGAGTTATCCATGTTGACAAGAGCAAGAAGGGATACCAGATTTTTAAAAAAAGAAAAAAGACAGCGACTGATTGCCAACTTGGTACCTTAGAATGACTTCTACTACCCAATATGAAGTAGACTGCAACAGCTACCATCATTCCTAGCCAAATAACACTGCACTGCTAGAGACGATGAAAGTTGTTGACACAACATTCATAGAAGGCACCAAGTTGTCAAAGGATGGTTAAGACAGAGGGGTTTAGAGAATTATGGGTAAGTCCTGAAATCATAGAATGAAACATTGAAGGTATGGACCAGAAAACCCAGCAAAAGACCCCACAGCGGAGATTCATCTTGCACAAGTCTCCCATAGCCAGATGTGAGAAGGAGATTGCTTCTCAGGGTCTCCCAGTTCACTTACCCTGCCCCACCCCAGGCAACCGGGTGGTGTTGAAGAGGCGCTGCCACTGGGCCGAACAGAGGGGGATGAAGGAATTAGGAAGCATGCTCTGATATCAGGTGACAAGGAACCCCAATGATTAGATGGGGAAAAGAAAACCAAACAGGGAAGAGATTTATTGTTGTTAACATTAATATACTCTGTGATCCTAGAACATTTAAAGAATTGTTAAAATCAAGGCATAAATAAATGTAACATGCAAAACACCCAATGATCAAACTTGTAGAAAGATCACTGAGAAAAAGAAGCATGACTTGGACTTTACAATGTAGCTGGCAGTGCTATCTTGCATTTAGTAAGTAAAGCAAAACTACTTGTGCATTTAAGCTGGTATAATACTCAGCTCACAGATATTGGGTTAGGCCCATTTTCATTCTCATTTAGCTTTGACTTAAGCCTCTTTTCTGCTCTTTTGTTTGCTGCATACTTTCAAAGAATCAATTCAGTATTTGAACCTTAAGTTGTACTTGAGACAAACTCAAAACAGTTGTGATGCAGTGAATACTGGATTTGATCACCTGGTTATAGTTTCCCATGTTTTGTTTTTATTTCAAATGAACTACAAAAATATCAGTCTAGAGTAGCTTCTGCTCCCATAGAAGGAGAAATTCATATATATTGCTTGCCCTGGAGCAGCAACTAAACAGTTTGGATCTAGAAAAAGAACAACTGTCCTCATCAGAACTGGAACATCATACAATTGTCCTGACTTTAAAAAAACATTAAAAATAAGTAGCATAATCAAGTATTATCATTTTAGCTCTTGAATCAGCAAGGCTAAAGGTAAAATTGATGTTCATCTGTGGATTTCACTGAGATACTTTGCAAATAATTGGCCTGAATAACATGTGAAACTATAGCATAGTGTATGTTTAGTTTTAACTTATTCTCATAAGCAAATCTGATTATTATAATAGGTAATATGGCTATTCTTTTTCCAGGGCACCAACATACCCCAGAAGTTCTTTAACACGAGTCCTGGAAGAAAATGTGGCAATTCATTGTTATTTTGTAGGCTATACTTGCACCACAGTCAGAACACTTTGCCTTGGTCTAGTCTAGAGTACCAATGAAAAATTTTCAGTGATGTGTGCTACACAAATGATATGGTTAGTTTATCATTAGTTTTTCAGTTCTTCCATTTTTGAAAGCACAGCAGAAAACTAAACTGACCATAAGGACAAAACTATGAAATGGTACAAGAAATATGCCTGTATTTTTAAAAGACAAAATTGAAAATCCCTTTCAGAAAAAGCAGCCTTTTATAACCTAGCATGTGTTTGAGACTGTAATTTCCAAAACCTATCAAGTATTGTGATTTTGGAGATTGTAGTTCAATTCATCTGGAGAGTTCCAGTTTGGGGAAGGCTACTTTACGAAGTGAAATGGGCAAGCTTGGAATACATTAAGAAGTTGGTGTGCTTTTACTCCTTTTTCCTCTCTGCAAGAGGAAAACTAGTACATGTAAATCCTTGACTTATGACCATTCATTTAGAAGCCACTCAAAGTTATGCCGGTGTTAAAAATAATCTGATTCTCATGTTTATGTCTAGTCTCACACACTTATGACCACTGCAGCATCCTCATAGTCACATGATCAAAATTCAGGTGCTTGGCAACAGGCATGTATTTAATGATGGTTATGGCACTCTGGGTTCATGTGATCGCTGTTTGTGAGCTTCTCAGCTGGCTTCCAATTAGCACAGGCAGTGAGGAAAACTAAATTTGCTTAACAATTAGATGATATCAACCACTTAACAGCCATGGTGATTTGTTTAAAACCACAGCAAAAGAAGGTTGTAAAATTGGATGTGACTCATTTAACAGCCGTCTTGCTTAGCAACAGAAGTTCTAGTGGTTGTTAAGTTCAAGTCTATCAGTATAATTTTCTTATTCTTAGTCTCTCCCACTAACTTATTTAGGCAGAGAAAGCTTCCATTCTCTAACAGGCATATTTCTTACCCTCCCTATATTTTGGTCTCACTCACTGGTTTGATTTCCTCCCGGATGAGTTTGCGTCGGTACAGCAACATGGCATAAACAAGATTCCCAGCACGAGCTGCCTGGACTGGAGTAGGTGTCACATAAAGGAAATCCTGAAAAATGAGTGCAGAAGAAATGAAAACATGGGGAGAAGGTTCAGTCAGAAGAGCTGGAAGAAAAATGTCCTCTTCAAGTGTTCGTATTCTTCTCTAGCTTTGGTAACTCACCATGCCATAATAGTTGCTATTTACCATCAGGGGGCTCCTCCCACGGAGATACACATACTCTTCCCACCAATCACTTACCTGGCAAGAGATGGAAGAAGGGTGGAAAAGGAGAAATTAAAAAGCCAGCACCTCATACATATTCTCACTGTTCTTCCCAAAGAGCTCCTCCCCTTTAAAAGGGCCACTCACATAGTTGGGTGCCCACCAAGATTTCATTGTGAGGTACCACTGCAGTTGTGGCCCAAGAGTCCGTTCAAAGTCACGGACAAGACCTGTCATTCGATGGAATTCTGCGTCAGTCATCAGAGGTCGTATGGATTCCAGATACTAAGAGAGAAAGAAGAATGTGGAAGTTTATTTTGGCAAGTGCAGAGTTCATTCTTTTACCAAAAAGCCCTCCTTATCCCAAACTCAAGAGATGACATTGGTCCCCATTCATTCTCCTACAACAGCACTTGAAATCAGAGGCCTTGTAGACATGGAAGTATGCATCTTTGTAAATCCATGAAAAAGTTCAAGAGCCTCAGAAAGTTGTAGATAGGCTTATCAGTTCAGACTTTGCTAGTTTTCTCTTTTTGCTATTATCTAGTGACTGTCTTGATTTCAGGCAGTTTCAGCCATAGAGATGGAAATCAAGCAGTTCCTAAGATAATGAAAAAAGAAGAAAAAAACATTTGTTTCCTAATGTGAAAAGATGAATCATAAATGAATATTTTCACTTCTGTAAAAAAATTTTGCACTGGAGAAGAATAGCATGGGGGGAATTAAAAGCAACACAAAACATCTGTGATGCTTGCCCATCATATCTTGGAGATGCTATGATATTGTAGTCCCCAAAATTTGGACAGCTCAGCTAGAAAAAATGATCAATGAACAGACTGTCAGAACATGAAACGTTCAAGGCATCCTTCCCAGTTCACCAGCAGCTGAGATCACCCTAGTATTATATGTTTTTGTTGAAATTCTATGGCAACCTCAAGATGCCCTGCATGTAAAACTCTCATTTAATTACTATAGAATAGATAGAATATAGCAATAGCACTTATATTTGACAAACAAACAAATAGGATAGGCCTCTATCTTTCCTGTTTTGATTTCTCCTGTGAACACCACTACTTCAAAGATTCACTTTCAGACCCAAATGTCCAAGAATTATTAAAATCTTTGAATGCCCACTTGTAAGTAAGAAGAAGATGGACAAAAGCTGCAAACTCACCCTCCGCATTGTATCTGTAATAGCTGGAACAGGCAAGCGAGGCAGTGAGGCCTGATAGCTATACAACATGGGTTTACGACCACCGAAGATTTTCACCAAAGCCTATGAGGCAAGGGGATCAAGGGAGAAGTGAGCAACACACCACATTTCAATGTGTTCATTTTTTCCCCTCCAGCATTTTTCTTTGGCCTAATTCACAGTAAAGTGGCCTGTTTTATATTGGAATCGGACATTCCAATATATAATGTTAAGACAAAGTGAGATATTTGCTTCAGGTAGCAGATACTAGTAAAACTACTGTGGGGCAGAGCTAGCTTTGCTTATTAGCCTGTTCTACATCCTCCTAAACGCTTCAATAAATTATTCTGAAGCAAGATTCAACTGCCAGTCCAATCATTTTTAATATGAAAAAAAAAGGGAAACCGGAAAGTCAACTTGTCTTTTTTTATTAGAGTACAAATAACTAAAGTTGCTCTGACGCTGGATTACTACAAACTGCAGCCATGAGGTTCATTAGTGACAGCACAGAAGTTTAGTCTAAAGGTTATAACAAGGATTGTGCAGCTTTTTGGATCCAAAGTGGAAAAGGTCCCTCAGCAGGAATATGCCTTTCACCTCCTTAATGAAACTGCACCTTTTTCTGGACTCGCAGAAACGAGTTAGAAAGATGCCAACTGAGTGTAGTGAAACCTTTGTACTCTGGATGGAACTTCCTTCTTTTCTGACATAGTTTACTACATATCTGGAAGGTAGTTTTATGTTTGTTTGCAGAAACACTCAGTCTTATGAGAATTAAGCCCTGAGGATATTTATGTTTTCACATCTTCTCCAAATCCTAATCTGATCTTCTTAGGCATAATCACTCCTTCTTCTAAATGCCTTTGTAGGAATTATAGACACACCTGCTGCTCTGTCTTAATATGTATCTGTACTGCTCAGTTTGGCTCCTTTTCAACTGATATGTCCCAATATTCCATTTCATTTTTCTCCAGTAGCCTTCTCCAAATGCATACCTCTCAGACTCAGATGTGCTGAATGGAAATTTTCATCATCCCATACAGCCAGACTATGATACAACAACATATCTAAAAGACATTGGGTTGGGAAAAGCTGCTCCATGGTGTTTTTCACCATAAACCATCATTAACTTCTTACCTAAACCCGTTCATCTGCTCTTTGATCCTGAACATAGCTATTGTAACTAGCTCAGAGATGTATCTCTCTGTGGGTGAGTTGTATACTGCTTAGTACTCAGAAAGTACTCAGAAAGTTGGGGAGAACTTACTTATTAGGTGACTTTGAGTCCCTCCTTCTTTCTCTCTTATCCTATTTATGAAAACAACATTGCAGAAGTATTCCCCTGGCATCCTGGAGGAGTATTCTGGAACAATGTTTTTTAGGTTTTGTTAATTGCAATGTTTCTTTTCTTCAGGCATTTGGTAGCAACATCCGATTAAATGTGTCTGAGCTCAAAAGCTAAGGTTATTAGGGTTGCTCTTCCTGCTGTCATGGACATTTATACTACACATTTATTATCTGCATCTGTAAAGCCAGAAACATTGCGGCTGACCACACACACCCCTCATACACATACTTCACTCTCCTGCCATCTGGAAAGAGGTATAGAAGCAATCGGGCCGCACATCCAGACTGTGTAACAGTTTCTTTCCACAAGCCATCAGACTCCTTAACACAAAGAAACTGGAACCATAAATACGTGTATTTAGCTTTTTTTTTCTAAGTTCTTAGATTTAGAACTATGTGTAGTTCTGTGTCCTGTTCTTTTTCTTTTTTATCTATGTTGTCTGATGTAGCATCTTGGTCCTGGGAAACGTTTTGTTTCACTGTGTACTGTACTGTATATTGTTGAAATGTCAATAAAACTACTTGACTTGACAAATATGGTAACCTGTGTTATACAGGAGAGGGAAGATATAATTGCAATAAATGCATTCAACATTTGTAGTTTCTCCTCTGATAGCCTTGCTCATATGGTGCTCAACAGATGTGCTCGACCCAGGACAATTGGCCCCATGTCCAGCTTGCATTCCAAGAGTACACTTGTCCTGTAAGTACATACCAACCAGATCTTTGTGGTGATGGATACCCGACCATACTCCTCATTCATCCATCCATGGTAGCATAGCAGCATCTTAAGAATGCTACGCATGGTCATAATGAGAGCCAGCCACAGCCCTGTGGAAAAGGCCAGGACACTGAGGACATTCTGGCCTTGATCTGACAGATAATTGCTGGAGAAAAACAGGAGGATGTCAGAAAGATAAAGTCAATCTTTCAAGAAAACTAACCTGTATTTGTAGATTAAAAATTAATTCAAGCACTGTTCAAGATTGGAGGGCAGGGGAGGGAAATGAACGATCTGATGCTTAGCTCACATTTGTTACATCCAAAATATCCTAGAGCTAGTCATTTCCCTTCAGATTTATGAAATCTGCCCAAACTATGGAGAAATGCAAATGATCAGTGGTTGTGTTCACACAATACATTTAACCAAGGTAGTTAAAAATCGAGTGTCTACCTTTGTACAATTATTAGTTTTAACTTCTTTATAGCTTTAATATTTTGTAGTAATTCAGCTGTTTGGTTTACATTTTGATTAAATGTACAATTATCTGAAAAAGTTTTAATTTAATAAGCATGTCACTGTATAGAAAATATTAGACTATTGGTCTCATTCAATATAAGAGCTTTCTATGCCAGGATGGACATTTTGGTTGCTTGAAAGTGAATTTTTATTCTTTTGCTTACCTAATACACAATGTTGTCTGCCTTGCCTATAAGGAAAAGATCACTAGAGTGATGAAACACAATATTATCTCAGGATAATGCAGGATAATAAAGGACTAATGCAGACAGGAATCAGGAAATATGTTGGATTTCTGTATTCCCCATAATGCTAACTCTTTACCCAGTTACAGACACTATGTGCTGCTTGAGCCAAAATTAAGGCAATGACAGTTAGTACCTGGCTGGGTTAAGGATGCTATCTGAACTCAACCATTAAGTTTGACAAAATCTTAGCTTCTTCCACTATGATAAAATTAACAGTTACTAGTTCATCATGAAGACTTGTCTCCTTTTCTCCCCTAATTACCTGACTGGCAGATGTTCCTTTATTTTGTCAATCATGCCCATGGAGGGGTCAAGACGAGAGAACTGGGTTACTAGGATGGCTGTAACCATGAAAAACCAACTGGAGGGGCTGGCGGGATACACACCTGTCACAAAACCATTCTGTTTGGAGGCAATATAAGGAAATGGAGGTGAGAGGTAGGAAAACAAAGAACTTGAGAGTTTTGATTTTCTGATACATTGGCACTCTAACCTGTTTCTGAAGGAATAAAATCCTCTTCTTGGAACTATGACTTGCAGGTTGAACTTTTGCCTACTTTAGTGAATTATCCTCTGACATCTTTTTCTCCTAGGCGAAACTGTCCTAATTTTGTTTGCAGAAGCAGCAAGAACTACTACAAATTAACTATGATACATTATTTCAACATATTTCAACAAATTTAAATAATTTCCGCATTAAAAGCCAATGTACTGGCACTTACATTTTTTCTTCAAGGATAAGAATTTTTACTTGAATATTAATTATTTTTGTTGAGAGCCAGTCTGTGTAGTGCTTATGGTACTGCACTAGCAGTAGGAAATTCAGGCTCTAGTACTCCCTTAGGCAAGAAAGCCAATTATTTTCTTTCAGTGGGGCCCATCACTTCCTCTCAGCCCTTATTAGCATCAGGTTCTGGAACAAGCCAGCTGAAAAATAAAACTCCTGACACATCATGCATTAATAGCCTTTGCTATGTGAACTGAAGCAAATACAATACAGGTCGTTCTCAACTTACAACCGTTTGTTTACTAACCATTAGAAGTTACAACCTTGCCAGAATCCCTGAAGTCATGTGATCAAAATTTGGGCACTGGGCAATCAGCAACAATGCTTACAGCGTCCTGGGATTACATGATCACAATTTCCTGGCTGGCTTCCAACAGGCAAAGTCAATGGGGAATGTCAATGGGGATTCCTTAATGACCATTTGATTCACTTAACAGCCACAGAAAAAAGGTCATAAAACTTAACCCAACTCACTTAATGACTGACTTGCTTAGTGGTAGAAGTTCAAGTCCCAATTGTGTCAGAAGTTGAGAACTACTTGTATGCCTGCAACCAAATGGGATAAATCCTAGGAACAACATTATGAATGGTCTTTGGGCTATTTGGAAATGTAAGTCTCTGTGAAATTGAAGGAAAAATTATGATAGATAGACATGGCATTCAGCAATAACAGAGATTAGGGTCTCTACAGATTCTGTAACTTTGCTCTCAGCCTGAAAGCCATGTCACCAGAAGTGGAAATTGATGTTCAGTACCCAAACCTCATTCTTCAGGAGTAGTTTGGCCCTGCCT
>JANHFJ010004658.1:103946-114160 GCA_032468195.1 Cerberus rynchops | reverse complement strand
AGGGTAGTGATGGAAACCCAATCTGGATGCTTGGGACAGATGAAGAGACAGGTAAACTCTCCAGATTGTATTTTACAGGTAACTAGAAAACAAATTTCTGCTTTCTCAAGGTGACCACTGCAGACCTCTAAAGATCATATCTGAGCTGTGTTAGTTACTGTATATAATACTACCCTGAATGAAAAGGAAGCATAGTATAATTCATAACATGAATTATTTATTGTAGGAACTGCCTCAGATTTCCTGATAGTTCTAAAAATTCTAAAACTATTTATGTATCAATAAGAGAGGAGATTTATGACTAGGGATAAAAACTATACCTTACTTTAATATTGTCTGCCTAAACTGTATGCACTTTAGAATTTAGCTTATCTACTGTGCTAACAAAGTAAATTTGGAGAAATTTGGTGTCCTCTCATCTGTGGCACACACATCTGTTTCTTGTCAAAGAAGAATAAGTCATTAGCTTGTACAGTATGTGGTGTTTTTTTTTAAGGAAATCATGTAAGAGATACATTTTTACATGTTTTCCCTTTTCTTAATTGGAGGATCTTTCAAAAACACTGTGATTTAATTGATAATTATATAGACACATGAGAAAAGAGAATGTGCTAAAAGTTACAGACTTAATTTGCTTCAAAATTCAGTTTTTTATTAGTCAGATGAGTATATTTAATTTGTTAACTTTACCCTTCTTTATGTTCTTTAATTTCAAAAAATTCCTTCAGGATACTTTATATATATATAGATTTACAATCAACTCTGCATTTCAAGTTCCTGATCTTTTTTCCAACAATCCTCACATAGTTCAACATCAACATAGTTATACTTCTCATTTTCTAATAACATGCGGTGGTTGAGATCATGGGAAGAAGAAAAACTACATCTACCCCTTCAATATATTATTTTGTCAAAATTCAAAGAAGCTGTTTAAAAATTGGCATTTGAGACATTTCATTCCTTTGTATGTTTGACTAGTAGTAAATTCCACTAATCTCACAATGTTATTCTTCGATATTAAACTAACAATTGGTAGTTAGAATAGAAAATATTAAACAAGAACAATACTTTGGAAAGATAAGCAAATAATATGACACAGAGTAAGGCACTTTCTTTTCTTCATAAAACAATATAAAACATATATTCAGTCTCATTCAATCCACATTCCATTCAAACAAAGATAAGTCAAAAACTGAGAACATTGCAAGCATAGCACAAGGCATTTTTATTTGATTAGTTATTTGATTAGTGAGTCATTAATTTGTATTGGCTTTGGAATACAAAGTTTGATCCAAACATTGTATGTTGTTCCTCTGTTTTTTGTTTGTTTTACAAAATTCCATTAAAAATATATCTGATTCTTAAAACCCTGGACTCTATCTTATGTATGAGTGTGATTTAGTAATTTTCATCCCCTTACTTGGCAAAGGCCTGAATTAAACCTGCAAAGTATCAAGTAATTGGTTCTAACTCTATTTTAATTTACCATGATGCTGTAATTACTTCTAGAGAAATTTAGTGGAATATATGTTCATAAAAGGTATTAGATAGTGTACTGTTACTATTGTCTACTATAATGCAGTTATTTAAACCTAATGCAGCTCACTAAGTAAGGATCCCACCTAAAGACAATTTGCTTAGCAATTCTTCAAACAGACACCTCTCTGTGCAAAAATATTTTCTTACAACACTTACATCAATATAATTTGCATTAATGTAATCTGAATGAGGATCTCCATCTAGTAACTGCAGTCTCACCCTGGAGTGATCATCTGTAAATAATTGGTAGAAAGTATTAATATTAAATAAAGGAACATTAAACCAAAACAAATAGAATGCAAAAATGTAGAGTATACAAATGGAGAAAATTAGGAGGATGTTTTCATGTTTATGTTTCCATTTAAATGTACATATCATTGGTTCTAAATGGCTAAACTATCCAGCAATATGTTTATTGTGTACTTTACTGTAAATACTGATTTGTTAAAGCCCTGCTTGTATTTAATATAATCTGAATACCTGGTACAGGTTCTGTACTTTGGTATTTGTTGGACCGCATTTTGACTCATTGCATAAGATAATATAAACCACACAAATCACACAGATGTCAGAACATTGTCATTAAAAAAAAGACAATGAGAGAAGCTTGGGTTATTAGTGATGTTTGGAGATTTGACTTTGATTTTATATTTCTGTTGTTAATTACCAAGATAGACAGATAGTAGATATGCATACAGTATAAACAAAATGAATATTTTGTGTTAGGTGATACCTTCAGTATCTGTTTGTGTTAAAATTTACTGACAGAGGGAATCAGCATTAATCAACATACAGGTTTTAGTCTGTCCTTTAGTCTTTGTTTAAAGACAAGGAACCAGGAGAACAAACTAATCAGAGGAGGAAATCCAGCCAATTGATGCTATTAGTTTTAAGTGCCATCTACTCTTGCACAGAGCTCAGCATTTTTGTTTTAATGTTCATTTGCTGACAATTCAATACTTAAGCAGACATCACATGAGTTAATTTCAACTGAATATAGGAAGGATTTTACAATGCCAGTTTTAAGACATATCTATTGTATTGATGGCAGCAAAAAAACTTTTTTGCCATCAATTCTACATCTTAATGCCTTGCAACAGTTATCTTTCTTAATGTTCAATTTTCTTATTAAGATTCTAAGCACTGTAAGAGTTATGAGATTTAAGTCTGTAAGAGCAGACTGGAAGTAGTACATGTGTAAAGGATCTAGTTACTGTGTTTGAGCTGAGCACAAATACTCTTAGTGATGCAGCTACAGAAGAGCAAGGATAATCTTAGCTGAATTAATAGAAATATAGTGTCAAATATGGTCTCTCTATTCTGCAGACAACAGTCAGAATATTATCTGGGCATTGTGTTAAAAAGAACACTGAGAAACTACAGCATGGCAATAAAAGTGTAACCAAGATGATAGGAAGCCAACAAGAATAACAGTTGGAGATATTGTATTAGTTACAGTATGTTTAACTTGGAGAAGACAAGACTATGGTAGTTACTTTCAAATATCTGAAGAATTATTTGAAGATGCAGTGGAATTCTAAATTGTTCAGAATTGTTCCAAAAGATTGACAGTAAATCAGTTTATTTTACACAAAATACTATTTTTATTAGCTGGTAGAATTAATCTTCAATATTTCTGCATAAATATGACCTAAAACATGATCTGTAGGTAGTGTTGGATCATTTTCCTCAATAAATAAACAAATGCAATGCTTTTTACTCATTTAATTGGGTTCTCTGTATCTAGTTTTAGGAGTTCTGTAGAGAACAGATCACATTTATGTCATATATATGCAGAAATATTGAAAATACAAATGGGTTGATGAACTTTTAAGCCCCACTCTATATTGCAGTCTTGCATAATTCAGAGCAGTGGTTATTCTACAGGAGAGAGACTGCTGAAGAGAAGGCCTACCTGTTTGTCGTGATCACACCAAAACTGCAAGGTTTGACCTAGGCAATGGACTTAGAAAAAATTACTTATAATTGGACTTTGCAGTTATGATTGCTGCACCATTCCTGAGGTCACATGATCACATTTTGGGCACTTTGCAACTGGTTTGCATTTATGATCAGTTGTAGTATCCCGTGGACACATGGTCACATGTGATGACATGTTTTTCAGGTTTTTTTGGAAAAAAAAATGCCAAAAATGCCTAATGGGTAAAATGAGTTTGCACGTACAACCATGTGGTTTGTTCAACTACTGCCATTGAAAAATTGAATCTGGTCATATGATGCTCTGATTTATGACACCAATGATTTACAATAAAATTTCCAGTCCCGGCTAAAGTTTTAAGTTGACTACCTATATTTCTTTTTCATACTAATTATTAAGATTAGTTTTTGTAAATTAATTCTGGGTCTTAATTTTGGAGAAATTATAACTGATTACTATGAGAATAGATTACTCTGTGTGAACTAAATGTGAAGTTTTATTGAGAATATAGATTTTTTCTGTAAATTGCTTTGAGCATAATGTATTTATAGAAAATACCATAGTTAACTTTATTACAATCAAATAGACCATGGAAAAACAAGCACCCACTTATAAAGTGATGTAAATTGACAAAATAACCCCCAACACTCCAAATATCAACTACTTCATAGTTAGAAGAAATTAGGGCAGCTACTTTATGTCTATCAAGTGATGGGCGCATGTTTTTCATGTTTGTGTCTACAAGTCACCTTGGGTCACAATATGTTGTATATATCTCTCTGGATTCTGATCAGTTTGCAACATATCAGTACATCCATGCCAGGAAGTGCTATGAATTAGTAAAAATGTTAAATTATTACATAATAGTTATAATTTCAGTCTTAATTTCTTGGAAATTATTGAAATCTAGTGGACTGATTTTCAACTACATACAAAATAAAATACACACAATATAGTTGCCCAGATTACATGATAATGGCATCTATAATAAATTTAAATAAGTGAATGAATAAAATAATAATAAAACAAAGCATAGCAAAAAATTCCAGTAAAATATATATATATCAAAGGCATTCTGGGTTATCAGATTTGAACTACAGTAGTTCAATTTTGATTCAGTATTGCAGTGAGTATAGCCCCATATTCCCTATTGTATTTATGTTCTGAATTTAAATAAGATGTTCAATACCTCCCACCACCAAAAATTACCAACTATTTTCTACAAATAGTTGAAAAAATATTATGAAGCAATAAAATAAAAATTACAATATAAATGTCAGAGTGTTAGCAATAAGAAGTACCACATTATCCCATGTGTTAACACCATTATATAACCTGCATTGGCTGCCAGACACTTTCCGGGTACAATTCAAGATGCTGGTCATTACTTATAAAACCCTTTGTAGCATTGCCTATCACCAATTGTTCCTGCTTACCTAATATAATCAAACTCCTGGTTCCCTCTATTAAACCTTGTCATCTTGCAGGACCAAAGAAATATTCTATATATACCCATCCCACTTCTGAAGCAGCATGAGTAGCATTCACACTTTGAAACAATTCTAGGCGGCTTACAAACGTAGCTCTTTTCCAGGAATTGGAGTCAATCTGGTTATGAGCCCCTTTTCTTGTACTTTTACACTTAACTGTTATGGTATACAGTATGGTATTATTAAGGTTGTTTTAGCATGGGCTCTCTGTTTTCTTTTATGTTTTAAATTTTTTAATATATATTTTTGTTAAAGATTTTTAAACAGATATAAAAACGAACCCAAGCTAATTATGAAGCAAGAAAAAGGAAAAGAGAAATCAAAGAGCAGTCCCAAAAAGGGGAAAAAGGAAAGAAAGAAAGAAAGAAAGAAAGAAAGAAAGAAAGAAACAAAGAAAAGAAAGAAAGAAAGAAAGAAAGAAAGAAAGAAAGAAAGAAAGAAAGAAAGAAAGAAAGAAAGAGAAAATATGTAACGCTTCCAATTTTCTGTGCAGCAATTATTGCTACAATTATAACTTACTTGATGGGTACAATATACCTCTTTTCTTTCTATAATCTATTAAGTTTAATCATTAAAACTATGAATCATAAGCTCATTTTTCACCATTTCATGCACCTATAAAGTCAGCAATACATGTAGTTACAGTCTTTTACTCTGATCAAAGAAATCAACTTTCATCTTCACCAGTTATTCCTCCATTGTTGTTAATGCAGAATCTTTCCATCATTGTGCACGCCAGAATCTTACTGCAGTTGTCATGTACAAAAACAAAGTTCCATGACTTTTTTCCAACTGTTTCTCCACCAGTTCCAAAAGAAAAATCATTGTTTTCAATTGTATATTCATCCTTAAGATCCTCTGAATTAGAGCGTGTTCTTGAATTTAGAATTTTCTAGTTTTATTACATGTCCACCACAGGCGATAAAAAGTCCCTTCTTGTTGTTCATAATTCCAGTGTAAGTTTGAAGTTTGACATTTTTATACATTCTAGATAATTTCTCTAGTGACAAATACCAATCATACAGCATTTTATAAAAATTATCTTTAATATTATAACATAATGAAAATTCCAATCCTTTCAACCACGTCTTTCCCCTTGGTACATCTGTATATTATAACCAAAATATTGAGCTCACTTTAACGTGCAGTGTTTCACTTGTTCTTCTTCAGTTTCCAATTTCAATAGAAGTTTGTACATTTTAGCAATTACATGTTCATCATTTGCACACAGCTCCATTTTAAACTCAGTATTGATATGTTCAAAACCATGAATTATTTTATCTACTTTAAATCTTTCTAATAATTATAAATAAATATAACATGTACAATTATATTCTCCTGCCCATCCCAGTTTTTGTCTTGATTTTATTTTACATTTTTCTTGACAATATTCTCACATCTGAAAATAGGTTAGTCATTTGTATTTGCTTATTATTTATGATCTGTAATATGATTCTTGTTCTGAGAGCTGCAGAAGCGTTTTCAGGCATAATTTAGGTTTTTCTATTCCATATTATGGCATATCTAACATAAGAGTTTTAAAATTCATGTTGACCTTGACTTTATTGTACCACATCAAATCTCAGGTTTTGTTCTCCTGTACTCAAAAGCCTTTTATTTCTCAACAATATCCACTTTTTCATCCAAACCAAATAGCAAAATGTAAAATACAATTTCATATTAGTCAAATCTTTCCTTTGCATCTTGCAGCACCTTTTTATTAATTCATATATCATTCTGCTACTGGTGCATCAATTTCAGTAAAAGTATTGTCTGAAACAAAAACATAATTCTAGATAAAACATTCATTTTTATCACTGAAATTTTCCCCAATAATGATAGTTATACTTTGCCACATGTTAATATATCCTTTTAAAACTCAACTCCATACCTTAACTCCATGTCTTAATAATTATTTTGAAATTAACACATGGGTCATATTTATCATAATTATACCCCAATGTTTTACCATTTTCTCAATCTTAAAACATGTTTAATTTACCACTTCTCTATTTTTTATTGTTTATTAATGTTAAGAGCTATTGCTCCACATTCTTTAATTTGTCCATTAATATTTCAAATCCCTTTAAAGCATCTCCCAGAATCAAAACCAAGGCATTTGCAAAAACTCTTAACTTCTTTTTTTAAAAAATCTTTAGTTCTACATTCCTCTCATCTTGTCTTACACCTCTATTCAATATTTCCAGAAGTAAAATAAACAAGAGGAGGGGCAGTGGCCATCCCTGCATTGCTCCTTTTGTATCTCATTAACATTAACAATTACTTATATTGTCTTTAAAATACAAATTGACCTTATCCATTTTATTAAGTTCACTCCAAAATCCATAATCTCTAAATTTTTGAACAAAAAAAGCCCACTTTAAATTGACAAAGGCCTTTTCTGTACCTAGGAAGATCAGTACCGCTTATTTTTTTATTATGTTATTCCAAATAAAAACCCACAAAATTATTGTCTGTCTATTAGCCAGAAACATTTTAAACAATTTGTAGTTATTTACAATGCAACAAGTAAATAATGACGTCAGCCTATAGTTTCCTGTAAAAGTCAGATCTTGTCTCTCTTGTTTGTGTTATATTGGCCTCTTTCCAGTTCTGGAAGCTTTCCTCTTGTAGGATAGAATTCATTGTTTATTGCAATGTTTGCAAAAATTCATTCTCAGAACATTTATAATTAGAACCTGATAATCCAACCGATACAAGAATCCTTCCTAATTTAAACTTTTGATAGCTTCAGAAATTTCTTGTCTTATTCATAATCTATCAACAGTAAATTTTGTTTCCTTAGATATTCATCTATTTTCTCTAGAGAGATGTTGTTTCCTTCATACAAATTATAATAATATTGATGGGATGCTTTTTGCATGGCCACATTGCCATTAATACCATATCTCTCTATTGTAAACTCAATATAATTTTCTTTCCTTTTTCTTTTTTGTAATTGATATGCTACCCTCTGCTCAGATTTATTTGGAAGCTCAACTTTTTGGATTTACATAATTCATTTTTATTTCCATTTCTGTTAACATACATAATTGCTATTGAAGATGTTTAATATGTTAAGAGGCACTTATCTTCTCAGGATAATTTTTTAGTTTGTTTTTTCTCTTCATCCAAAATAGCAGTCATGTTTTTTTTTAATGTACATTTGGAATTTTTACCTAGACTCTATTGGAGTGGGCAGTCATAAATAATAATAGCAAAACAGAAAATGAAGATGCTAAAGTACTCTGGGACTTGAGAATTCAAACAGACAAGCACCTGCCACATAAAGACTTAGCAATTGTTGGTAAGAAAAACAAAAAGTTCTGGACTGTACCTGGAGACAGCAGAATAGAAAGACAAAACCTGGAGAAAATCACAAGATACAAAGACCTGAAATTCCAAAATATTTGGAGCACCATTTGAACACCATCAACAAAATCACTACAAATCAATTGCAAAATGTAGCTTTACTAGTTGTAGCTTACTTCCTGCGACCATACACCATTGAACAACTACAGCTGCCTACTCAAAAATGCCAAATCCAGTCAAACCATGTGGCTGACTGCCACCAAACCCAACAATATTTTTTTCCTAATCTTGTCATTCTGAGGAAAATCATTCTCAATAATCTCTTACAAATTGGGCAGCCATTATACTTCCAGTCCTCCAAAAGATTCTCAGTTAATGGCTTTCCTTCATGACAATTTTAGTATTAATCCATCTATAGATGGAGGATTGTTTCAAAGCCCTCCACTTTATGTCACTTCTAATACATTTTTAAACAATATTTCTAAGAAACCCCATTAATTGCTTTCTTAATGCAAATCAACAATTACTCCAGGAGAAAAGTCATTATCTTGTTATCTGTTTTACATGTTTTCACATTCATAAGCTCATATGTCTATTTTGTCATTCATTTTAGCAGTGGTTAAGCTTCTCCTTTTCTTGAACAATGGTTCAACTTTGTAAACATTCTCTTAAAGGTTAACATCCTTTTAATCAGTTTGATATTGCTTTCTTGGCACTTTCTAGCTACCTACATTGTGCTCAATGTTCTATGCCCCATTAACACACTTTATAAATAAATTATCATTCCTCCTTCGTGCTGTTATACAACTTTGCTTATATATCCTGGATTCAATTTATTTTAATTTATGTGAACTAGAAGCTGCACTGTGGTTTAAGTCAGACAGCTAGGTTGCATTTGTATTCTTAAAACACATTACATGAGCCTTTAAAGCATTTTTAAAGCATTATCGTTTGTGCAGCTATTTTGAACTGAAGTGGAAAAGGTGTTTTCAAATGTGATTATCTGAGGCATCTATTTGCACTTCCTTAAAGAGAATGCAATTTATTGGTTCACCTAGGAGCCACATAGTTCCAGAAGAATACATACTGAGTTAAGGAGCACTAAGGTCATTGTACCCTAACATTACATGAAACTTTAGTAAAAAAAAGTGTGGCTTTTTAGGGAGGTTTCAGTAACAGAATAACAGAGTTGGAAGGGACCTTGGAGGTCTTCTAGTCCAACCCGCTGCTCGGGCAGGAAACCCTATACCATTTCAATAGTCCTCCAATCTCTTCTTAAAAACTTCCAACACTGGAGCACCCACAACATCTGGAAGAAAGTCATTCCACCGATTAATTGTTCTAATTGTCAGGAAATTTCTCCTTAGTTCTAGGTTGCTTCTCCTTTGTTAGTTTCCATCCATTGCTTCTTGATCTATCCTCAGTTATTTTGCAGAATAGCCTGACTCCCTCTTCTCTGTGGCAACATCTGAGATATTGGAACAAGTCTCCCTTAGTCCTTCTTTTCATTAAACTAGACACATCAGGTTCCAGCAAGTGTTCTTTATATGTTTAGCCTCCAGTCCCTTTGCTACACCATCAACAGATATAGCAAGTGTATCCAAATCCTCTCCAAAGCTTTTCCACTTTGAATAAAAATAATTCCACATGTTGTTGTATTATATGTTTTATGCTGTTATTTAACATTATATTATTATATCTTACATTATGCCTTATAAAATGAGTGAACATAATATAAATACAATGAAATATTATACATGTTCTATTCTAAGTTTGAAACTTTTTTTGACACATATGGGTGGGACAATGCTTTCTAGAAATATCATAGGGTTTATGACATTTTGGAACAAGTACATGGATGATCTTTTTAAAATGTATTTTCTGAAGTGCCAACTAAAGTTAAGCAATTGTCCTAAGTCACAACTTACCAACAG
>JANHFJ010004658.1:12473-25947 GCA_032468195.1 Cerberus rynchops | reverse complement strand
TTTAAATTTTGATCAGCTTATTTAATTATTTTAATTGGTTTTTAAATTTTGTGTATATGTTTTTTACTTGCTGTACATCGCCCCGAGTCCCTAGGGAGAGAGGGCGGTATATAAATCCAAATGATTCTGATGATTAAAAATAAATCAATGGTAATTTTTGATAGGTTTTACAAACAATGAAAATTATGCTAATTCTAGACAAGATTGTTTAATCTCAATTTTCTTTTTAATTTCACTGATATCACATGTCAGCTATAGTACTGGAATCTCCATGCTCAGCACTGTATTTATAGAAGGTACTATGTCACATACAGGTATAAACTGTTTTGTTCTGTGTCATAACACTCCCAAGAATTGGTGGTGATGTGGTAGTAGAACATTTTATGAATGACTCTTAATCTAATCACAGAGAGAAAAATATGTGAGTTACTTCACTTCTCTTCCTAACATTCATATAGGCTGTCTTCTGCTGATATTGTTTTCTTTTCTTTCGTAGAGGACAGCTTGAGGGTTAGGAGGGAACTGACAATAACACATAGCTTAGATTTTTGCAGAAGCATATTCTGTCAAAAAGATAAGCCCAAAGGATATCAAGAAATGCCCCACCCACATTAAGGTTAGGAAACATGGGAATGGCAGATAAAGCAAGGAATCAAATTCAAAAAGTGCTAATCACTCTAACCTAGCTTTTGACCAGTAAGGCTACCAAATGTAGGCCACAAGAATCTGGTAGCCACTACCCTCTCTCATCTAATGGTTGTTCAGATTTTTGAAACCCAGATATAGTAGCTCTAATGTACTAGGGATATGAACACTCACTACAATCAATATACATTTTGATCATGGATTTATTTTGTCATACATTCCAGTTTTAGCTTCCCAAATTCTTTCCTGGATAAGGTAATCAACCCACATTTGAGTTCAATTTGCATTTTGAAAATTGTTGCAGACGCTTTGGTACACCAAATATTGGAATATCTGCCATACTGTATTATTATATATTAGCTAGCATAAAGGTTTAGATTAGAATATGTTTTTAATAATGCTACTGAAGTTTCTTAAAATTATGCTTGAATCCTAGTGACTGAACAAATATATTTATTGTACCTGTATTATGTACCTGTATTTATGTACCTGTAATATTATGTACATATGTACCTATGCTACAGGTTAACATTCTAGAATTCTATTAGTCTTCCATCCAACAATTAACAAGACTGATTTATTTAGTTTCTAATTGCAGACAAGGTCAGACATGTGCTGTCTCCTGTTTGTCAAAGTTATCATGAAATTAAAATATAATAACATATTTTCCTAGAATATCTCTCCTTCATAACAAGTATCTGCCAATTTACCTTAAATTGGTATTAAATATTTCTTGGTTTACTAGTCTGACAAATACTCCAGCATGATAACCTTTAAATGCAACCAATTTATATGCGAAATTTACACAGACTGAAGGATTAACTCATGTCCCTTTCAAGGCATCATCTACATATGTAAATGTTTAACCTTCAGTGCATGTCTGGGACTTCCAAGAAATAACTTTAATTACTCATACAGCATTATTGAAAAACTTTGAAATGAAGTACATACTGGAAACATTTTGAATACAGGAAAAATACCCATATTTTTCATTCTGAGGTATTGTTTAGAAATAATAGCAATACATATTCTTTATTTTATTAAAGTAGAAACATATATACTCACCTACTTTCTACCTGTATTCTCTTTAATCCAAAAATAATCTTGATTTTACTCAAGAATAAAGTTAATCTTCATCAAATACAGACAAGATAAAGAGATTGTAATATATGTAATAATAAAGAGCTGATTGTATTTCAAAGTGTGGATTACATCAGAATTTTTCTAATAAATTATACAAGTATTCCAACAATAGTATGAAAGGGACACAGTGACACAATGGCTTAATGATTCTGGAACTGCTGCCCAGAAATTATCTGCACTCTACCAGTAGGATTTTGGCTCCATAAGACCCAGTGTGCTCTCATTGCTCATTCCCTGGCTCCTGCTGACCCAGCAGTTTAAAAACATATTGAAAGTAGATAAATGTGTACCACCTTGGTGGGAAAAATATAGCTGCATCTGTATCTGCAAGAGAGCAGAAGCTGGTATTGGACCTGGCTGGATGTGAGACAACATGACACAAGATGAGGCAAGGCAAACTGGCAGAGGAACCCGGAAGAGCCAACAACCCAAGTGCCACTTCTTAGCTGGTATAAAGCTAATTTGCTGGCACCTTTGGTGCACCAAGGATGGGAATGCAAATGCCAAACAGAACGCAAACAGAAGTCTAGGTTGTCAGGACTACATTGTGTCTAGCGCATTTGCAGATTTCCCTGACCCTGCATGCCATAGGCTAAATAAATAAATAAGCAATGATATCAAGATATCTGGAATAATTCCATTCCTATGACTTCTGCAATAGTATGTGAAAATGACCTTGGGAGACTAGAGGTGGTGATGATGAGATACTGCTTACAGAACAATCAGACATGATGCTGGAGAGAGGTTTCTGCAGCTACATAACAAGAAGAGACATAACAAGCAGAGAAAGAACCTTGAAACATTCTTCCCTAACTTTTCAGTCTGTAAAAAGAAACACAGGGAGAGTTGTATTTTGAGACTTGCAAATTTCTGTCAATGTAGCTTTACAATAAAGTAGAATTTTCTCATTTGTTCTTTTTGCTATGTGATCTATCTAGGAAGGCGGACAATTTTCTACCTCTCACACTATCTTTAATCAATTTATCTAAGAAATGCACTTTAGGAAAACTTGTTGAATGGGATTTGATATATTTTCAGCAGAGTTTGGTAACTCTTCAATAAATATTAATCTCCCCTCCCAAATTACTAAATGTCATAAATAATGTCATAAATAATGTATTAAGTAGCAGTTAGAATTCTGGAAAAAATATAGCTGTCTAAATTATTATCATAAAGCCTGCATCTATCCTAATAGAGTTCATTCCTATTTTACATATGAATTCATCAGAACCTATAAGGGCAGCAAGATTGCTACATTTCTCTTTAGTATTTTATTGCTTATTCTGATTTTAAAATCCATCAGTATCTTAATTCAAAATTCCTTGATTCTACCAAGGCATTTTTATATTAGAAGACACCAAAATATAGTTCTTTATGTTTTAAAACCCTCTTTTTGTCTTAAGACCCCATAGACATTATCGTTTTCCCTGTGTGCTCCCAATATTATTAGAGATGGCAAATCAAGACCACTTAGTTCTGTTCTGCCTTGATAAGTTAAAACAATGCCTCAATCTAAATTGGAATCAGGATCAAAGCCCTAATTGTAATTATCTCCAGAAATTTAAAATATCCTGCATGCACAAATTAGAGGTGTATATGCCAAATTTAAGATAAAGTAAGGAAATGTCCAACAGTAATCTAAAGAATATGAAGTGTAACCATTTCAATGAGTCAGATTCTGTTAGAGATTGGGCTCAAGGCATTGAAACTTCTTTGTAAACTGTTCTATATGGTTTTTAATACAGAATATGGAACAACTGAATATACCACAGTTGTTACCATCACCTTGTATTTTTATGACCCTTTAATCCTTTGTATCAAAAGAAATCCTGAAATAAAAGAAATAGACATTGGAGTTAACATTGTTAGGAGAAATATTAACAGTCACAGACCTTTTGATGAATGGAGATAAGAAAGTCTTTAAAATAATCTTGTTGAAGCCAGTATGCTGTTCAGTATTAAAAATTATTTATTTAGTTACCCAATTTATATGGCCAGCCACTTGCTAAATAATTATGTTGATGTGCAATACCAACCCAATGCAAAAAGTTGAAGAGGTTACAAACTTTATTTTCTTAAGCTCAAAAATCCATAGAAATGTTGAATTGTGACCATCAAATAGAAAGATTGCTTCAATTTGAGAGAAAGATGATAAATCTAGACAAAAGTTAAATTGCAGAGATATTCCAGTGACAACAGTTGTAACATATAACTATGAAAACCATCACAAATGCTGATTGACAAAACTTTGTTGTCTTTCAATTTTACTCCTGGAAAATGATATTTTGGATGACAAGAACAACAAAGTAATTGAAATCTGGTTTCTACCAAAGATTTTACCATTAATTTAGAAGTGGAACCATCACATTTTGCTAAGGGCACTTAAAAAGCAAGAAACTTCTTGACTCCCAATTAAATCAGTTTACTGTGGACAATGCAAGGAAACATTGAAACACAAGCAGATCCAACTTACTAAAACTCTGTCAATCATTGAACTTAAACCTACATTCTAAACTATTCTATCCTCTGTAATCCTCTATATTCTGTCTTCTATCCTCTAACCTCTATAAGAGTGATCTTTCTCTTCATGAAGAATTAATGGAAATAAAGCCACTATTTCAAATACTTATTGCAAAAGACCGTGCAATATCAAAAGGATTAAATAATGGTTATAATCCCATTTTAAATACTGATTTAAATACAATCAGACTTATTTGGATTTATATGGACACCCATTTTATGAAATACAATTCTGGCTGGTTTATGAGAATAATAAAGATATGCAGAACCTAGAATTTAAATCAAAAACACCCATCCATTGAGCAGTACACTTTCTAGTCTGCAAACTCAACCTATTCTAGCATCTGAAATCAAAGGCAACTCTTTATGTTTTGCTAGAAATTTGGATTAGGGAAGAATTACTATGGAAAAAGGAGTTTCCTAGGTTCTTCTAGACAATGGAATTTAAGGGAAGCGGTCTGCAGCAGGCTCAACCTATCACACCTGATGGAAGATATGTTCTCACAAGTAGCTTGACCCTGATAAAGGTAGGACTTTAAATAATTAGCACTTCGGATTACATTAGAAGCTAGAACAAAACTAGGAACCAGTACAGTTTGCACAACAGCAGTATGATATATGCAAACCAAGGGACACCCAATACCACACATTTTGGACAAGGTGTAGCAATTTTGGTCTTCAAGGGAACCCCCAAGTAGAATACATTGTAGTGGTCCAACTGAGAAGTCATCAAAGCATGAATGATCATAAGCCCATGAGATGTATTCTATAAATTTTGCCATTTCCAAAATTCACAAGAATCCACATAAATGTTCTGTAAATTTATTTATTTTTAGTTAAGTAGTTCCTATAGACAAAAAAAGAACTCTTGGTGTACTACACTTATACTCTAATTCGTTTCTTTTGTATCTTCACTATGCATTTATGACAATTCCCTGATTCTATCTTCAGTTAACACATTAATGCAATAGTCTCTTTTTCTAGTTTGAAGAATTATACATTCATTATGGAGGAAAATTAATATCTCAAAGCAAATTATAATTAGGAATTCCTCATTTCAGTTTATGCTTTTTCAATTAGGCTCTCTATAATTTTAATCATGGGAGCATTAACATGTTTCCATAATTTATATACCTGTGATATAATTAAGTCTTGAAATGTCTCAGTAATATACATAAAAATGGGGAACTTCTCTTTCTTTGTGTTTAGGTCCAAAGTATAGCAGTATAGTGTTCTAGATAGCTTGATATAAGGCATAAAAAGATACAGTCTAATCTGAGATCTGAGCAATCTATTTTGAGATTCCACAGGGGGTATTTATTTATTAATTGCTGTTATAGCCAGGAAGTATCAGTAAGAAAAAAAGAAGTTTTCAGATAATATCATACTATTCAGGATAATGAGCTCAAACAACCACTGTGACAAAATTACATTAGATGAGCTCCAAAAACTTGAGAGAATAGAAATGAAATTTCTACAGGAAACATTAGAGAAATCCTTCAACTCTCCATATATGAATGGAGCAACTGAAGTTTTAAAACTGTTAGGACTATTAGGAAGTCCGTCCAAAGCAGTAGTTGGCAAACCTTTTTCCTGCCTTCCTTACAGGATTAACCCTGTAAAATGAAAAAACAAAAACAAAAGAAGACAAACAAACTAACTAACAAACTGATTCTCCGAACTGCTTAGAAAATTTACTGCTGGTTCTAGAGAACCTGCTAGAACCTGCTGAATTTCACCTCTGGTTGTATTGTATATCAGCTCCTGATCCAACAGTGTCAATTCAGCAGATCAACAAGATGATCACAGTAAAGCAGTATAAACTTTCAACTATGGTTACTCTAACTTATCTTCTCTTCTGATGTCCTAGTGGGCAGTAAAGTTCCACTCTAACTTCTGTCGTGTTATGTCTAGAAATCTTCCAATGATCAGCAATTGGGCTTCTAGACCTTGATTCATGATGCCATGACAATTATTGCTCATTGCACACCAAAACCAGAGGGTAAATTTTACATCTGTCTTCAGCTGTAAAATCTACTCTAGTAGATTCTAGTAGACTTATTCATATCCTATCCTGTTTGCATTATTCTTATAAAAAACAGGTGTGATAATTCATTTTTAATTAATTTGATGGATGGATCCTCGGTATGGGACAGTATACTGTATATACCGTCCCATACTGTCCCATATACTGTAAGCAAGGTCTGGCAAAATCCGCAGGAAAACTTCTATACCAAAGAAATGTCCAAATCCCTCCCAATAATGTCCAGCCAGCTCATCCAATGCAAAGTTCTCCACAGGCCCACGGGACATCTACAGGTGCTGTTAGTTCTTCAAACCGTGACCTTGGCATTTCTCACTCCAGCCTTCTTCCCCTCCCAATAATCTCCAAATTCCCCTCCCCCTGTTACTATGGCAGCCGATAGTGTTTTAAGCAGAAACGAAACAGAAACTTGAGGCTGACAGAAGGAAGGAAGGAAGGAGTACCTAAGTTATCAAACATATGTGTCTGGATGTGATTCAGTCATATTTTGGACTTTAGTTATTATTCAGAGATTAAGGAAAAATACACAAAAAATTGCCTGAGATCAGAGTTGCCCTCAGAAGTATGAACTGATGCATGTATGCATTCAAGCCTCTATGCAAACAAGTTTATAATGGAAAACTCTGGATGATAATGGCCCTGGAAGTCAAATTTTTCATGGCTTATAATGTGCATTTGTGATGCTCATAAGCTTTCCTTCACTGTATTTCCTGCAAAGCTTTTCTACATGTTCAAACAGAAACTAAGATTCTTGCTGCTCATGAATGTATTTATTTTACTGGGCTTATAACCAGTTCTAATCAGGCTTGACACTAAGTTGTTTACATACTTCCCCAAACAGTAATAAGATTAAAGCTAAATCATGATAGTATAAACATTACAGCCTAATAAAATAAATATCAAAACAGTAAGTATTCCATGCACCAAGGAGGAACATTAACATTATCCCCACCAGGCAAAAGGAAAATCTGGAAAGGCCTGTTGAAATAGACAGCTCTTAGTTGCTTCATGAAAAGTTAACAGATGCAGGGCCAATCCGGTATCAGGAGCAACCTTGTGGTATGGCTGGAACAATCTTAAACTGAATACACTCAAAACTGTAGAAATGATAGTAGATTTTAGCAGAAGCCTCCATTCTGCCACCTCTTACCATGCTAGCCAACACACTATTAATAGTTAGAGACCTTCAAGTTTCTAGATTCTATATCTCAAGACTTAAAATGCAAACCTAACATTAAAAATGTCATCAGAAAAGCACTACAAAGAACTTTGTTCCTGCGTCAACTCAGAAAGCTCAGACTGCCCAAAGAGCTGCCGATACAGTTCTACAGAGGAATTATTGAGTCTACCATTTGCACTTCTGTAACTGTCTGGTTTGGCATTGCAACCAAGCAAGACAAACACAAACTTGGACTTATAGTTAGAACTGCAGAAAAAAAAAAAAAAACAATTGCTACCAGCCTGCCTTCCATTGAGGACCTGTGTACTGCAAGAGCCAGAAAGAGGGCTGTGAAAATATCTACAGACCCCGTCACATCCTGGACATAAACTTTCCTCAAGACAATGCTATAGAGCATTGCACACCAAAACAACTGGACACAAGGACAGTTTCCCCCCATGTCATCACTCTGCTAAACAACTAACTCCTACAGTACTGTCAAACTACCTAGTAGGGCTGTATTACTATTATCCTTCTCATCTTTCCTATTACCTATTTCCTTACCTTCTTATAATTATAACTTTGTTGTTTGCATCTTATCATTTATATTAATTGTTGTATTTAGTATCCTAATATAATTTGTGTCAGTTGCTTATTTAGCATCCTATGACTATCACTAAATGTTGTATTTTATGATTTATGATGACTATGTTTTATGATTATTATGATCATGATTTATCACTTGTTGCTTGTATGTACATTGAGAGCTTATGCACCAGAGACAAATTCCTTGTTTTCCCAATCACACTTGGCCAGTAAAGAATTCTATATCCTTCTATATCTTGTTTCAGAGAAAGGAGAGGGAACTAGGAGGTCCAATACCCAAATTCTTGAAGGTTACATTCAGATAGAGGAGAATATTTGCAGCTCTGGGTTGAAATGAGGAGTCTTTCATGCTCTCTGAGTTTCATTTTGTTTCCTTGCAGACATTTCATTACCCAAACTAACTAACATCATCGTTGTAAAGTAGATTGGGTAATAAAACATCTGCAAGAAAACAACTAAGCTCAAAAATCCTAAGGTTACATTCCATAAATAATGGGCCCAATGGGAGTTTTTGCTTCCAGATCTCAGCAAATGGATGGAGATTACAGGCAGAAGACGGTCCTGCAAAAATCCAGGTGGATATTGACAGACTTGAGCACTGGGCCCTATCTGAAAAAATGAAATTCAATGTAGAGAATAGTAAAGTCTTACACTTAGATAAGAAAAACCAAAAGTACACATATAGACTGAGTGAAACCAGGCTTAATAGCAGTAACTGTGAGAGGGGTCTTGGAGTCTTAGTGGATAACCAGTTAAATATGAGCCAACAGTGTGTAGCACCAACCAAAAAAGTCAATGTTTTAACAAAAGGATACAATCAAGATCAAGTGAGGTCTTACTGCCACTCTATAGTAAGACCACTTACTAAAATACTGCATTCAGTTTTGGTCACCACACTTCAAAAAAGATGTTGAGACCCTAGAAAGAGTTCAGAGAAGAGCAGCCAAGATGATTAGGGGACTGGAGGTTAAACATACGATGAATGGTTGCAGGAACTGGGCATAGCTAGTCTATTTATTTATTTATTTATTTATTTATTTATTTATTTATTTATTTATTTATTTATTATTTATTTAATACAAAAATTTCTATACCGCCCCCCTCCCAAGGGACTTGGGGTGGTGCACAGCCATTTAAAAAATATATAGAAAAGTTAAAATATAATTAAAAAGATTAAATCAATGGCCCAGATTATAAATTAAAAAATTTAAAAATTTTAAATGTCAATTAAAAACAAATTTAAAACCCCGCTAAGTGTCAGGTCAGACCAGCTTGCTGAAATAAATGGGTTTTCAATGCGCACCAGAAGTCTAGTGAAGAGAAGTACCAGAGGAGACATGATAGCAGTCTTCCAATAATAGGCTGCGACAGAGAAGCGCCTGTCAAGCTATTTTACAAAGCACCTAAAGGCCAGACAAGGAATAATGGATGGAAAGTGAACAAGGAGAAATTCAACCTGGAAATAAGGAGAACTTTTCTGATAGTGAGAGCAATCAACCAAGGAACAGAAGTTGCCTTCAGAAGTTGGGAGCTTCATCACTGGAAGCTTTCAAGAAGAGACTGGATTGCTATCTGTCAGAAATGGTGTAGGGTCTCCTGCTTGGGCGGGGTGGTGGTGGTGGTGGACTAGATGACCTACAAGATCCCTTCCAACTGTTAATCTGTTATTTTATGTATTTGCCATGAGGGGTTTTAAAGGTGACCACCAGCTGCTTGGTTTGCACCAAGCAACAAACTAGCAACAGTACAGCTCTCACATCATTTACCATTCATAACTTCTCAAGCTCCAGTAATTCAAACCAGCTGCAATTTCTAGGTGATCTTCAAGGGCAGCCCCATGCATTGTAATGTAATGGGAAATAACCAAGCTATGAGTGACAGTAGGAAAAGTTTCCCAGTTGAAGAAAGGCCAATGTGGATGCACAAGATGGATTTGGGCATCCTTTGAAGATGGCATTTACCAGATTTGGTCACTTCAGGAATTATTTTGAGAAAACAAAATACTTTTCTTCTGAGGTTTCTGTGTTAAAAGAAGGAAAACCTCTCTCTCATAAATTTATCTAACTAAACAAATCCTTATTCCCTAAATTCCCATGAATGTTCTACAAAGAAACAAGAATTAGCTATCCTTACTACATGAGTTCAAGTCCTGCCTTAGCCATGAAAACCAGCCAGGTGACCTCAGTTCAGTCACTCTCTCTCAGCTGAACTCACCTCACAGGGTTGTGGTTGTGGGGAAAATATGGTAGGAGTAGAAGAATGTGGTGGATTGGATATGTTGCCGCCTTGTGCTATTTGTAAAAATATTATAGATAGCATACAAATAAATAAAAAATGTATAAACCATCATGGAACTGCTGAAAGACACAATTTCCACATTCACTCCCACTTTAGTTCTCCATAAAAAAAATTACACCCATAGTTTCATAGGTGAAATTCAGCAGGTTCATCTAGCAAACCTGCTAGAACCAGTGGTAAATTTTCTAAGCAGTTCAGAGAACCAGTTGTTAGAAAAAAAATCCTTTTTTCCCCACTTTACAGGGTTAATCCTGTAAGGAAGGCAGGAAAAACACATTCTGGTGTTGTTTCTAGCCTGATCTTTATTGCTCTGCTTACAGAAACTGCCCATCCAGTCACATGATACCCCCCAGCCACACCCACCAAGCCACGCCCACAGAACCAGTAGTAAAAAAAAAATTGAATTCTACCTGTGCATAGGTTTGATATCATGATACGTAGCATGAGGATTTCCAGCTTGTACTTATGTAAAAATGATAACTTTAGGTAGATGGCTGATTTGCAATCATGGGAACTGTCATAAAACTCTACAATTTATACATTTGTTTTCAAGATTCATAAAGTTCTACACATTTCCTATTGTTCAATATAAGCACTGGCTACCTATAAACACTCCCTCTGTTTCTCGGCACAGAGTTCTTTGCAGCTTTCCAAAGTCAGTTATGAATTTTGGTAAACAATATAAATAGGTTGGCGATCCAGTTTTCTTGCCAAGTTTCATTGGTTGGAGTGACAAACCTTTATTCAAGCACAGCAAGGAAAAGATTGAATGGCAGCTGTGGTAGTCAAAATGAATTGGTGTCTCATCTGGGTTCCTTCAGTAGCTATTTTATTTTAGGAGAAAAATAAATAAAAATTGTTCCATAATTTCATGTTGTTTTCCAATGAGGCTTTTAAAAGATTTACTTCTGTCTGCAGCAAATGCCATGCCCCAATCAATGCAAATAGAGGGAGAAGCAAAATGAATACTGGAATTAAACCCACAGGTTCGGTTTATCTATAGAAAATTCAGTGTTGCTGTTACATTTCTATCTGCAATTTTTCATTGACAGAATTCAATGTTAGAGTGCATTTGAAGCTTACAATTGCTGCCAGTTAAAGAGCTAATTAACTGATTTCTTACAGCTTCTATTCCAAGTCTTTTCTCTTTTCCTGCTCCCTTTTCTGAAGGATATTTTTAGCAACAAAAAAAATCTTTAAAATTGCTTTCTTATAAGGTGTTCTTGTAAGAAATAAAAGGAAATTATTTCTATTTCTTCCACACTGGAATAGAAACATAACATTGTCTTCAGAGCATACCAAAGAAAGACACTTCAAGGTCTTTAAGCAGAAAAAGGGTTTTTTTCCCCTTAAGAGAAGAAATGCAAGTTTACACATTACCATATTCCATTACCTATATTGTGAAAATATTTTAAAAATCTGGGAATCTCACATTTAACAGCATGCAAAATTAAATACTCACCAGATTTGAAAAGCAACTCTCTAATATGCAGAATTCATATGCAACATTTTCTAATGTAGGTTTTATTTAAAAATAAAAAAGCTTTATATTTTGTAGAATGGGGAATGCAAACATTTATTAGAGTGTGCTTCCCCCCCCCCCCATCAGTGACTTCAGAGGAATTTTTGAAGAAAGAGACATACATTGCTGTCAGATTCAGTATGCTTTCTTTGTGTAGAATACCCATATAAGGTAAAAAGCATGAGTAGAATTTGGCATGAAAAAGCCTCAGAGAGCGGGAAAACCTTGCTCTCTGATTGGCTAAGACATGCCGGCAGCCCAGATATAAAGAGCTGTCTTGCTGTTCCTTGTCGTCTTTGCCTGGAGTGAATTGATGCTGTTACTAGCTGAATAAAGCAACTGTTACCGTTCAGACCGTCTCTGTTTCCTGATTTCCCAAACTAAACACTGGCGACGAATGTGGGATTGGAGAGGATCAAGAGGTCTACATTGGAATAGGAACTCCAAGGAAAAAGAGCAATGAACAAGAATGGCTACCCACGCACCCCCGGCAACTTTTGACCCCAGCATCGAAGACTGGGAGTCATTTATGGTGAAGTTTCGTTATTTCTTGGTGGCAAACGACCTCAGGGAACTGAGCAAGGAAAGAAAGTGGGCCATGTTCCTCAGCTATTGTGGGAAGAGAGTCTTTCGGCTTGCTAAGGCTGTCGCAGCCCCCAACCCTGTCGATACAGTACCGGGGACGAGATTGCAAGCCCTCCTCAAAGAATACTTCAAGCCAACCCCCTTGAGGACCATGTTGAGACATCAATTTAATGAAAGGGGACAAAGAGAAGGAGAATTGGTGAATGATTATATTGCCGAACTACGACTGGCGGCCGAACAATGCGAATTCCGAGACTTGGAAGAGCGGCTAGCAGATCGGCTAGTGTGGGGGGGGGGTGAAAGATCTCCATCTACATCAGAAGTTACTGGCAAAACCAAACCTCACATGGGCAATGGCCATCGAGATCGCAAGGGCTGCTGAAGGTTCCCAAAAATCTGCAGCATCAATTAGACAAAACCTGAAAATGGCGGGGAGCGGAAGCCCGCCCAAAACAAAAGAGTCAGCAAACATGCACCAACTGAAAGACGACAGTGGAGAAGAACAGAGCGGAGAAGAAGACGTCTATCAAACTGATACGAGAACCACCACACAAGCATGGGAAGGAAATTTCTGCTCCAGATGTGGAGGAAAGCACCCACGAGTTGATTGCAGATTTAAAGAGACAATATGCCGACAAAAAGAAGGGACACCTTGCATGTGTGTGCCAAGCGAGTGTGCCAGCAGCTTTCCATAATAAAAACCAGTCAACTCCGAAAGAATCAGAAGAGGGTTTCAATAGGAAGAAAATCAATTGGAAACCCAAGCAAAAAAACTCATCAAATTCAAGTTTGCTTGAATCACAAGTGGGGAGCAGAAAAAATAAAGGTGACCATCCATATTGAAGGGACAACATGCAGAATGGAAGTTGATACTGGATCTGCTCTAACGATCATCGCCAGGAAGACCTTACAATGTCTGCTGCCTACCATACAAAAAAGACATTTGAAACTG
>JANHFJ010004657.1:34637-45011 GCA_032468195.1 Cerberus rynchops | reverse complement strand
CCTTAACACAGGGGTAGGGAACCATGGCTGGCTCAGGAATTCTGGGAGTTGAAGTCCATGAGTCATGAAAGAGCAAAGGTTCCCTACCCCTGCCTTAACACTTCGTTGAAGGCTAAATGCAAGAACTTCATATACTGTACCAGTATTTTTCCTTTGAAATAATTTCTGAAGCAAATTATTTCTTAAAATTGAATGGCAACTAGTATAGAAAATGCAGGAGAAATTTACTGGACAGCATTAGGTAAAGTCTGTCATTTCCCAATGAATCAAATAATAAAATAGTGATGTACTTGGATACTGTTGTATATTTGGGGTGCATCTAAAAGAAAAAGGGTTGCCATTTTGAGATATTAAGTGCTTCCCTGCTTGATTTGGGAACCTTATTGCCTATTAACTGTGAAGTACTTTGGACTTCTGTCCCCAAAGTCTAACTTGGACTTCCCCATTGTATGACATAAATATTTAGCTGACAATTTTCTATGAGGAAAGACAGTCAAATAGTTCTTTATACATATTACAGAGCATCTGTGTGAAAGCTGACCTATTGGTAACTGTCAGAGGTGACTCATGGAATTGAACTAGAAAGTTGAAGTCAAGGAAAAAAACCTAAGAAATGCATCTCAGCCAGGAAGATTTCATTGCTCAGATTTCATTGCCCAGCCCAGAGAGGAAGGATTTTGTAGTCCTTCCTGTCTAGATAATCAAGAATATGAAAATAACTGGAAACTGTAGAAAAAACCACAGACTTTTGATTTTATAAATTCCCATGCAGGTTAGTTGTACAGAGATCCAGGCATTGACTTTTACTGGATATTTCTTACTAAACATTGGCTTCATCAATTCATCAATGAATGGTTTCCCTTTATTATCAAGCAAATTGTTATGAACAGTGAACCTAGGAACCCAGTCTTCTAAAGCAAGGTTCACAGGTCATTCATATGTTTCCAGTTTCCAGAATCGCTTAAAATTACATTGTGAAATTCAGGGGAAAAAGTTACTGTCAGGGATATATATTTTTTATATTTTTAGCTGAACAATTAACAAAATAAAATTTTAAAGTTTTGATAAATTTAACACACATAGTGTGAATTAAACAAGCCTCCTCATCGCTTGCCACATTTTTGTTTGTAAAAATGCTGTCCTCTACAGACATAATATTATAAAATATTACTTTATGTCCTGGTAATCTTTGAGAATCTTGTGCTAAACTTATTGGTCTGAAATCCTGTAATATAATTCCAAGTCAAATTGTTCATATTGTTCCCATTATTTTACAGAACATAATTATATTCAGCTAAGGGCTTTCTGGAGCAAGAAAAAGATACCTCATTCAACACCATTTGAACATAGCAGAAGTTTTACTTATTGGGAAAACTATCAGTTTTGCAGAATCAAGTGGAGTAATGGATGCCTATTTGATACAATAATGTAGATTGCTTTTTGCAATCTGCAGCCAATTCGTAACATGAAATTGTTATATGATTAAAAAAAGAAAAACAAAAAAGGAAAGAACAAGCATCTGGTTTAAATTTAAAGAGAGAAGGAGAGAGAGACTGACTTTGCAGAGAGAGAGAGAGAGAGAGAGAGAGAGAGAGAGAGAGTTTTAGCAGGGAATTACAGTATACATAATTTTGTTACTGATGTTTTTTGACTCAGGAAATATTCTTTAAAGGGTGTGTATTTCATAACCTAAGAGAAGGATTGGTTGACATTAGAATGTTAAACATATTTTAAAAACACATTACTCATTAATTAGATAGCAAAATGTCATTTGGACTGATAAAAATGATTGATGCTGATAATGATAGATAGATAGATAGATAGATAGATAGATAGATAGATAGATAGATAGATAGATAGATAGAATTGATAGACAGATAGACAGATAAATGATAATAAAAAGGGGGGAGGCACCATTTCTTGATAGATAATTGCCAAACAAATTGAGTATATTCTTTGAACCTGACGATGCTATGCTAAATTCAACCATTTCCTTAAAATATTCATTTCCTGAGGAAGTTCATTGCATTTTATAAGAACAAATTTTACTGAGCTTTTGATTGCAAACTTAATAGCTTTTTTCTGCTCTTAAAAATCTTCTTGACTTCTACTATCATTCCAGAAAAAGTTATATAAAGTGTAGCACATATTTCTGGATTGAAAGAAATAATCATCTTCCCGTTCAAGTAGCATAACTGCCATTATTGTTAAAAATCAAATTTTCAATGAACTGCAGAATGCCAAATGCATATACTTTCCATCTTGTGGCCTCATTGGGTAGAGATTTGTGAATGAGAAAGTTGTTTTGTTCCATATTTAAGAAAGATTGCTACAAATCAGTAATTGTAATTAATAATCTCAACAGCTAATTTCCATTGTTATACTGTATATTTGCTTTACTATAGTCACATTCTCTTGCGGATTTTTTTTCATAGCGAGGAGCGCTAAAAAATAAGTCACGTGATTGGAATTATAATTCAAATATGCTTTTGGGATTGAATCTATCTTTTATTTAGGGATGAATACACAATTCCACTCATGTGACTTATTTTTTAGCACTCCTCACTACTAAAAAAGTCTTGCAGCTCCATTTCACCATAAAGAAAAGGCTTTTCAGTGCTATATTTCCTCCAAATAAAAGTGACTGTGTTATTTTCTTCATCATAAGGTAAACATATCCGACCCTTTGTTGGAATGTGCACATCTCTTAATCAAGAATAACAGTAAAGAGAAAGTTTTATTTTTATTTATTTTGCTTGTTTATTAGATTTACAGTATATGACACCTCACAAAAGTAATTCTACATGGTTTACATAAACAAGAATAATGCAATCATTAACAAATATTTAATATCTCACGGCCCACAAGGGGAAGAACAAATCAAAACAAATTAAAATCAAAGTATACCATGATAGGTGGTGTCAAAAGCTGTTGATGGACTGAGCAGTCTTACGAGAATTACATCACTCCATTCTTATCTTCTTCTTGTTATCCACAAACATGATGAAAATTATCTTATTGCTGCACTGTCTGAAACCTGACATAAAAGTATTGATAATTTGCTGCCTCCTCACTCTTTAGAGTCCCAGCCTCACCACATTATCTACAAACTTCTTTGGAATGATAACTTTGGAGACAGGTCAAAAATGTTGAATACTAATGGACAGGAGAAACCTTCACCTTTACTTTGAATGATTCAAGTGAGGGCTTCTTGGGGAAGGAAGGACACTCACCATCTGCCTCCGTCAAGACTGGTGACTCACAAATGAATATACTATCACTTGAACCTCTGGTCACTTTCTCTTGAGATGTTCTTGAGGAACCTTCAAATCAAATTCCATGTTTTCCAGTATAATGACTAGCAGGAAATTCCTTGCTAAGAAATATAAGTATTGTTTCATCTAATACAGTATATTTAATACTGGAACAGCTGTTACTACAAGCAATGAAAGTTTAGACTTTTTTTTCTTTGAAAAACATTATTTTTAAAGGCAAATCATATCAGTATTTAATGACAGTTTCCGGGTCATGAGCTTTGCCGGGATATTGGATTGGCCAAACTTGAAGACAGACTCTTGATACATGATATCAAAGGATTATTGTTGTGACTTCTCCAAATCAAAATCTTTTACAAGCTAATACAGTTTCCCTCCTTCTGCCATAAGGAAAATGGCTTCCATTTACATATCTGTGGCATGATACCCAGTCATGTTGAATATGTTAATCAATACTAGATGGATTATATTTGTTTCCCCCTATGTTGGAATCAAGCTCTTATAATAATAATGTTCTTCAACCACATTTTAAAAGGTTGGAAACCACACCAGTATTTACCAAAAAAAATTAATAATAATCTGGTGAATGGTAATCAGATTTCTGAGCTTTTCCAGATTGTAAATTCCACAGTCTGCAGTTTTAGCAAAAACAAAGCAATATTTTAGTCTATTCTTTTACAAATGTACTGCTCAAATATTGTATCCACATCTGTTCTTATTTTTAAAACATCTGCTTTGGGATTAATATTTCTTTTACTTGCAGAGACAATCTTCCTTTCCAAAACTTAGCAAGTCAGGTCACCAAACAAAATCTGGTATTGGTTACCATGCTTTTATAATAGTCTCTTATAATTTTTGTAAAAAAATTATCAATTTTTTGGATGCTCTTAGTTTTTCATTTTGACCTTTTAGATTCAGAAAGAACAACAGACACACAAAATCTGGATTCTCCCTATACATTTAATTTTGGGTTACATTAGTGACTATGTGTTCTAAAATTTTTCCATGCACAAATACAGTCTTCAATCAGTCAGTTTGCATGTACCGCTATTAACCATACTATGTAATGACCAGTGCAAACATAACATCAAACTCACCTTGATATTATCCAATGACCATCATTATGGGATTATCCCATCATTCTCACAAGTCATCAAATCAATATTCTGCCTCTAGGCCACCCTACCTTAACAATATTCTGATTATAGTTTGTTGTGATGCTCCAAACTTATTATTACTTATAAACATAACAGGATTCGGATATAAATAATTAGCAAAAAATTCAGTATATGAGCAGATACGAAAACAACAACATTGTCTTAAGCCATGTGGCTGCAACACAATATATTTAAAAGAAATTTAACCCTGAACATTTTGCAAACACTAAAAAAAAAAAGAACACAAATATTTTCTTTGGAAATGTTGTGATTTCAATAAAATTAACCTACACATTATATTTAGTAACAAAGTTCAATGCTATAGTAAAATTTAACCATTTTCTTTTCATAATTAGTGTTTTGCTTAGTAATCATGTAATGAAATACATAACAAAGAAGCAAATATTTGAAACATGAGTTTTAAAAACAAATTCCTATTTCAGTCCACACAAGTATTTTTTAACATATCAGTCTAGAATATAGATTATTTTAATAACTTTAGAGAAATATAATGTTTCCTTAAAGGAAATGACTTTGTTACATTTATCTTTCTATTATTGTGTAAGAATGTAGGTTGATAGATTGATCAATTTTTCAACTGCCCATTGAATGTCATACTTAATTCTTCCATTTTTAACTGTAGTTAAAATATATTTATATTTCCATATCATAAAAGACATACCCAGCTGAGTGATGCCTCTGGAATGACAAATCAAAGAAGAATAGTAGTTCATGTTACAGTTTCTCCTGTCCTCAGTTGTGGATTAACTTAGACTTTAACCAGACCTATCATGGATATCAATTAATAAATTTAATGAGATAATTCTAAGAAAGTACCTGGAGAAGCAAAACATTTGGGCTCTAATTTTCTCATTATTGAATTATTTCCTTATTGCCAAAGATTTCTATTCCTAAATGTAATACACAACGTGTGGCAAACACATGCCTTTAAAATCTTTAAAACTGCATATTTGTTTTAACAAACTGAATGTTGATAGACAAATGGGTACTTTTTCAAATCCATTTGGTGTTTCCAACTATCTTTTCTTTTAAAATTGTTCCAAGCTGTTTTTATCCACCCTTCTATTCCATAGGGTAATAAGTTATAAATTTGGTGACAGGATTAAGCACACTTTCTTCCTTGGGTATTTTCTTTATTTACAGTCATTATTTCCTGTTATTTCTTTTGGGAGGAAGATCATCATGATCTAAAGGTCACAAACTTTTTATGATTAAAAAACAAAATCTGGAAAAAACAGATGGGTTAAAATTGATTAATGTGACAAGAAAAGTGGGCAAGATTGTAGATTTGCAAATTATTATAATGGTGCAAAAATATTTCAAACACATTACAACCTGAGTAATATGATAATGAAATGATCCCTTTTTAAGTCAATTAATGATTACACAATGGTTATATGATTTAAATGCTCTTAGTGCACATACCGGTAGATAATGAAATCCTACACAAGGCTTCAGTTCCAAATGGCTTCTTTCTTGTCTGACTAGGGAGGCATCTAACTGCAGCTGCCTCCACAGGTTGGCACATCATCTAAATCTAAGGATGATAACTGTGGTTGTCAAAAACATAAACAGGATAAAAAGGCATTGAGAGAAAAGAGGGGAAAATTCATCCACATAGGCCAGTGTGTCTGAATCTCAGCAACTTTAAGATTTGTGGACTTCAACCCCCAGAATTACTCAGCCAACAAATTGCAGAGGTTGAGAAACACTAATCTAGACATGCCTATGGAGATTCTCAGTCATCCAGGCCATAGTTGTCCCATAGGTGCAAAAGGCAATTGAACTGTTTTTTTCCTTGAGGAGGAAGAAAAAGATGTTTTGTTTCTCATCCAAGAAGCTTCATCGACTGATGTAAAACCGATGAAGCTTCTTGGATGAGAAGCAAAACATCCCTTGAGACAACTAAACTAGACAAAAGACCCCCACTGACTATTAAAAGGCTGTGTTCAGGTTATTAATTGAAGTATTTTTTTCCTTACATGAAATCAATGTGTGTGTGTGGGGTGTGTGTGTCATGCCAACCTGATAAGTTATTCAAAATTGATGAGCTGCTTAATGACATCACTACTTTATTGATGATTGCAAAATACCAAACAGTGATGATCCTCAACCTGAACTCTCTCCAGATTCATCAGCTTTGAATTCACAGGAATTTAAGCAATAGCCATATTGACTATGTGGAATTTGGAACTGATTTACATGTTTGGGAGTCATATTTGTACAGATAGTTTAGTTTAGTTTAATTTATTGTCATTGCAACTGCTACAATGAAATTAAATGCTATCTTCATGTACATTATAACTATAAAAATAAAACACAAACACACATCCTTCACATTCTATAGAACTGAATTGAAAATCCCTGATATTGCATTAATATTGCACTATACAGGATAATTAAATATAGATACTGCACTGGGATAGAAGCTGTTTTTCAGCCTACTTTGTCCTTATACCGTTTGCCAGATGGTAGTAGTTCAAAAAAAGGATACCCAGGATGAGATGGATCTTTAAGAATGTTTTCAACTTTCTTAAGGCAGTGGGAGCTATAAAGCTCTTCCAAAGAAGGGAGAGGGCAACCAATGATACTCTGGGCAATGATGTTAACCCTCTGGAGCACTGTCCTATCTGTCACTATGCAAGTGGCAAACCATACACAGGTGCAATAAGTTAAAATGCTCTCTATGGTACAACGGTATAAGGTCACCAGCAGTTTTTCATTCACCTGTTGTTTTGTGAGAAGTCTCAGGTAGTATAATTTCTGCTAGGCCCTTTTGACCAGTGCTGCAATGTGAGCACCCCAAGTCAGATAACACCCAGAAACTTAAAACTGGCCACTTGTTGCACTCAGTTTCCATTGATAAGCGAGGGCTGGATGTCTGATCTATTCCTTCTATATCCACTATAAGCTCCTTGGTCTTATTTGTGTTAAGGACCAAGTTATTGATCCACACCATGAAAGCAACCGGTCTACCTCATATACAGACACAAATATAGGAAATGACTTGTGCCATATATAGGCTTCTTGAAAATAATATAGGGGAAATAGCTAGATTCTAAAAAAGAAATATATTTTCCAATAGTAAAAACTTCCATTGGTTAAGCCAAAAGGATCAAGATCAAGGATCAAAAGGACATTTCTATCTTCTTCTTCTTTCAGCTGTTCCTGTTAGGGGTCACCACAATGAATCAATCACCTCCACCCAACTCTATCAAAAGGATATTTCTATATTATTCTTTATTGCAGATTTTACTTATTTTAATAACATAACCTTATTAAAGCTGATTGTCCATGCTAGATCTGCACAGGTCTAAGTTACATAACAAAACTGGCCTGAAAATCTCTTTAGGAATGCAATCAATACAGTCAACGTACATTATACAATAAAAATTCTGACTGTTGTCATGCAAGACTCAGTTCCAATAACCATACATGATTTAAATGTTCATATTATAACTGGCCCAAGTTACATATTAATAACAAATAAATTAATATATATGCTGAAATTCTTTCAAAAATGTGAATAGTAGTAGTAGTACTAAACTAGTATAGACTACAGTGTGACTTTGCCAAAACAATACAAGGCAAACTACAGAAACATGAAACAGCATACACAACATTTTAAATAAAACCACTACATTTGGCCTTGGTGCAATAGCATCTCACTGTCCCTTTTTTTGACCTTCTACAGTGAAAACTATCTCTCTTTCTCTCCATGGTTTTAAACCTTTAATGCTTTGTAAATATTTGATGTTGGAAAATATATTTAAATAAACAACCAGGTGTTTTGTTTGTTTCTTTGTTTTTGTTTTGGAGGAAGTGAAAGCTCATTCATCCACACTGGTCTGGTTTCAGTCCATGGCATACAGTCAGGCCAGATTTAAAACCACTTTTTGCACTGGGCACATCAGTTTTACTTGAGGTCCTACAGCACCAAATGCTTTGAAGCACAGTTCAGTCTAATCCTTTGTCAAGCCTACTTATGCCTACAAAAGCCAATGCTTGGGACAAACAATTATATTTGCATTGAGTGTCACTTTATTTTTTTTTAAATAGATGTTAAAAAGACCATACTGTATTGCTACAGTACAGAATTTAAAGACAGATTTGGGGAAAAATTAAATGTGTATAATTATGGTAAACTAGTACTCTAGGCCTTTATCTGAGCTCTCCAATGATTCAGGGCAAACAATTTCTTGTTTCTAATTCTGAGCTTGTGCATCATGCTCTCTGTAAATATTGTGGACAGGCTTTTAAGATTCTGTTAATATACAGTTTCCTACAATAATATAGTACTGCAGCATTCCTGGGATCCCTGCAGTGTATGTTTCTTGATCTGACCTACCTCACAGGGCTAACAGTTATATATCTCAACTACTGTCTGGCCAAGTGCTTGGAAACTTTGGGGTCTTGAGGTAAAGAAAAGCACACAGCAAGACCAACTAGCTGCAGATGTTTGGCTCTCTCTCAGTTCTGGGGACTTTCCATCTTTGGTCCTGAATAGGGTGGCACTCTCCGATTTGAGACTAGTGTATTTGTGAACTCTCAGTTTCAACAGGTCACAGCTGTATGAAGGAGGTTTTTGTACAAAATCAAGTTGTCCACCACTTGTACTTGGTTCTGGACCAAGAGGCTCTCCTCACTTATGCCTTGGTCAACTTGTGAATGGACTATTTCAACATACTCTATCTGAGACTACCATTTGTAGAACATCTCAAAATTACAGCTGGTCCAGAGCATAATGTCATGAATATTGATAGACAAGCTCCTAAAGCCTATTAAACAAGTTTGTGTCATGAATTGTACTAATTACTAAGTTGCAGTTCAAGGTGTTGGTTATAAATTATAAATCTCTACACATGATAAGTCCTGTTTAACTGAGAGACTTTCTATATTCCATATTATCTGCTTGCCCTATACAACAAGACAAGGTAGGCAGAGGTGAAATTCAATCAGTTCTAGCCTATTCGTTAGAACTGGTAGTAAATTTTCTAAACAGTTTGGAGAACTGGTTGTTAGAAGAAATCTCCTTTTTTCCACTTTACAGGGTTAATCCACCCAGCTACGTCCACCAAGCCACACCCATCGAACCGGTAGTAAAAAAATTTGAATTCCACCACTAAAGGTAAGTTTGCTTTAGATCTCATTGAATAGTAGTTTTTTTTATATTATTGAATAACAGAAGTATTCAGTTTTATGTCAAGTTTTAAACAGAAATATAATCCTATAACTACCAGTACTTGACATACTTTATAAGTCACTTTTACATCTACTGTAGTATGGAATTTGAGAACATAAAGTAAGACTGTTAGGAATGCTTGCTTCTTCTTCTTCTTCTTCTTCTTCTCTTTCTCCTCCTCCTCCTCCTCCCTACTGGTAATTGTTTCCTGTTACTTGGTACAGTTTTAAAAAGATCTTTTTATTGTGTGTTTCTTCTCACCCTGAACTTTTTAAATGTATCAATATTATTTTATTTATTAAATTTCTACACCTCCCATATCATTTACATGACTGATAGTTCAGCAGTATTTTGGATAGTGATTATTTTAAGAAATAATATTTGTAAAGTTATAATATCCTGATTTTTTTTCTACTGAAAATGGAAAATCCCAACTAACTGAGTCAAGCTCATGCAGCTGCACCTTCTCAGCAGCTCTTTGGGCAACTGGGCATCCAGTGTAGTCTGTGTGTCAGTTTCACAGTTTTGAGTTATTACACTGACATTTTAAACTGATTCAAGTGCAGGAAGTGGGTTCTATATAGTTCAGACTCAAATGAGCTGTCTTTAGTTACTCATTTTAGCAAGAACTCTTCCCAAAAATATTTTGTCACCTGTTGCAGATATTTATTATTTATTTATTTATTTATTTATTTATTTATTTATTTATTTATTTATTTATTTATTTATTTATTTATTT
>JANHFJ010004657.1:11801-22520 GCA_032468195.1 Cerberus rynchops | reverse complement strand
TTTTACTGAAGTCTCAACATCTTTTTTTGTAATATGGTGACCAAAACTGGATGCAGTATTCCAGGTGTTGTTTTACAAGAATTTATAAAGCAATACTAATACATCACATGATTTTGATTCTATGCCTTTGTTTAGATCACCAAGGATTGTATTAGCTTTTTCGGCTGCTGCCACTGGCTACTGGCTCATTTTAAGTGATCGTCCACTAGATTTCCAAGGTCTTTCTCAGAGTTAGTTTTTGAGCCAGCTTTCATCTAAACTGTACTTGTACCTTTGGTTTTTCCTGCCTAGGTGAAAACAAATTGCTTTTCTCCACATTATATTTCACGTTGTTGGATAGGACCCATTGCTCAACTCTGTCAAGATCTTTCTGGATCCTGATCTTGTATTTTGGGATGTTGGCTATTTCCTGCCAGCTTAGTGTCATCTGCAAATTTGATGAGTTCCTCTTTTATTCCCTCATCTAAGTCATTTATGAAGATACTGCAATACATACTTCCCTCTGTGTAGATGTGGTACCATTAAGGACTACTCGTTGAGTACGGTTTGTCAGTAATCACTGTTGGGGCTATCCTGAATCATACTAAAAATACATTTCTAGTCTTGGTATGCATAATTGGAACAATAAATAGTCAGTGGAGAAAGATGTAGTGCTATCGGGTCTGGGCAAAAAGCAATTTTATTACATGTTCTTGCCATATGAGAATTGCTACACTGCCGATATGCTTGCTTATTTTCTAATAGAAAGAATGATTCCAAAAGAAAAATTTTCTCCCATGAAGAACAGCAGACCCAGAAAGCAGAGGGGCAATTATAATGGGAGTTACAGTAGGGATAAAGACCTAAAGCCACCTTATCTCACCTATTGTCTTAGTCTATTCCATTTCCACCCACTGTAGCTATTTATGTTCTCGAAATTACACAATTCCTGTCATACCTTTTTGGATTTCAATTTTCATAGATGAGAGATGGATCTTTACAATCACTGCTTGAGGCAGAAGAATTAAATGGTATTAGAGACAACAAAACAAGTTGCCCTCTTACATGGAAATAAAACAGAAGGAAGTTAGTCCCATTTACAGTTGAATAAATCTGATGTCAGAGCTTCAGTGGACCAGGACTATTTAGTCCAGCATAATATTGCTGGTAGATCCAACTAAGTGCTTCTAAAAAACTCTTATGTAGAATATCAAGGGAATCAATATAGAAAATGACATTTTAAAGTGTTGCAGAGAGGTGTTACATTTTCCCTTACAGATGCTTTGAAGCCCATTTGAGAGGATTAAACCCAAGGTTTGGGGCAGCCATTTTGCATGCAATAAAAAAAAATAGGGCCATGTAGCCACTTCTTGCTATGGTACAGTATTTCCCCTAACTCTCTTGGTAGATAGTCTCTGATATATATGAATAAACACTGTAAAGTTTAATAAAGGACTTTTGGCACTATATTAAGTAGCTGATAATAATGAAAAAACAAAACCTATTTTATTGTCAGGGAGAAATATCTCATGAAGCATGACATTGTCTTCTCTGTCATTTTACAGGATTGGAAAACTTTAAAGGTCATTACATGCATAGCTGGGAATACAGAGATCCAAAAGGGTTGGAAGGTAAAAAAGTTTTGATACTTGGTGCTGGGAACACTGGAGGCGATGTTGCTGTGGAAGTGAGCCGCACAGCTGCCAAGGTATCATTTGCTGAATCAATGGTTGCTATGCTTCTACTCTTCAGTAGGAAATAAGTGGCCATTTTGGAATCATCATCATCACACAATATCAGTTTTAAAATAGCAGAGTCAGAAGCAGCGATGCATGTGTTTTGACATATCTCTAGTACAAAGACAAAGCCCACTTGGTGCTCTTTCACTCTTCCTTTCTTGAGGAGTCATATGCTAAGTGCATGACAAATAAACATTAAGTGCAACTTTTATTACTACAGTATTTTCTTCTGAGTCGCTGTAACTATGACTGGTATAGCTATTTCAACAAAGCTGGTCTAGCACATGCATTTCCTGAAAGCTTTCGTTTTATCTCTTTTTATGGTGCTACTTTAGTTGTTTTCTATTTCCTCCAACTATAGGTCTAAAGCAGTGATGGCGAACATTTTAGAGGCTGAGTGCGAAATCTGCAAGTCTCTCTCTGTGTGCATGTGCGTGCAGCGGAGACCCAAAGACCAGCTGGCCGGTGGGAGGCAGGGCATCACAATACTGGCAGCTCTGCAAAAGGCAAGATCTTTTTCTTTAGCAAGCTTCTGTTTCGTCGTTTGCAAGGAAATGTCTGTTTCCCTGCAAATGACAGTGAGAAACACAATGGAGAAACACAGTGGAGCTGAGCTGGTGTGATGGTGCACATGCCCACAGAGAGGACTCTGCATGATACCTCTGGCACGTGTGCCATAAGTTTGCCACCACTGGTCTAAAGGCTTTGTTCAGAAAACTATTGCTGGGCTGCAAAATCCTAACAAAAAGCCTGGTGGTTGATAGACATCACCAAAATGTTCCTGTTTTAAGCCATCATAATGATGCAACCCAGTGTTCCTTGATTACAGGTAGTCCTTGACTTAAAACCATTTGTTTAGTGACCAATGGCATTGAAAAAAGTGACTTATGACCATTTTCACACTTACAACTGTTGCAGCATCCCCATGGTCACATGGTCAGAATTTGCATGCTTGGCAACTGGTTCATATTATTTATAACGGTTTCAACGTCCTGGGCTCATGTGATCAACTTTTGCAACCTTCTGACAAGCAAAATCAATCAATCAAAATCAATGGAGAAACCAGATTCACTTAACAACCATGTTACTAATTTAACAACTGCAGTGATTCATTTAATAACTGTAGCAAGAAAGATTGTAAAATGGGACAAAAATCACGTATGAGCTGTCCTGCTTTACAACAGAAATTTGGTGGTAAGTTGAGAACTACCTGTATTTCAGAATTATTGCCCCTCCTGCACTGCTTTCTAATTCTTTCTTGAAAATACTGCCAAAGGTTTTTAGCTTGTCATATTCTGTAGCCTCATTGTTAGGTCATGTTATTCTCACATTCTTAGTTATAAACCTGATACGACATTGCTCTTCCATACTATGTGCCTCCAAGGAATTTTGTTTAATGTTTTTGTTTTTGATGTATTAGTAATGCTAATCTAGTTTACTAAAGGATTTAACCTCCATTTTGCCTTTTACTGACAGAGTAGATCAGGGGTCCCCAACCTTTTGGACCTCAGGGACCACTAAATTCATTATTTTAAATCCCGTAGACCACTGATGTGCCTAATGACCAGATGGGTGGGCATGGCTAGGTGGTCATGTGGCTGGGTGGTCATGGCCAACTCAATGTCACTCACATTGAGGGGCTGCTGGGAGCTCTCCCTGGCAACCCAATGCATCCAGGTGGAAGAGCCGCTTTGGGATGACCAATGGGCCACTCCTGTGACTACTACAGTTCTGGAGTATGGGACCGGCCAGGCAGCTTGTGGTGCAGCTGGAAATCTCCACTGTAGGGGGTGGCATGTGCAACATGCAACTTTGCAGGTTGTGCAACATGCAAAAAGTAGAGTAGCCCTCACCTCCGCCATTTGGGGCTTGGAGCGGTAAACCTCCTCTGGGAAGCACCACAGCAGAGAGATGCAGCTGGAGTCAACCCTAGCTTTACTGTCTCTTGCAATTAGGAATCTCAAATACTGCCGAGAATGAATGTCTGGCTTGTAGCCAGTGCAGGCGCTAACTATAATCAGTCCCCTGCAAACTATTAATCTCTTGAGGAGCCTAGTTGAAGTTTCAGCGAGCTGTGCAGGAAACTTCAGCCAGGCTCCTCGAGAGATGAAGAGTTTGCAGAGGAACGATTCTAGCTAGCGTCCGCACTGACTACAGATGGTTTAGGTTTTAGGTTTTATTTGATTTATATACCGCCCCCTCTCCCTAGGGACTCGGGGCGGTGCACAGCCAGTAAAAACATAGATACAGTACATGCTGCACAACCTGAAATTTCAGTATATGTAGTCTTCCTCTTATGACTGTAATTAGGTCTGGAATTATGGTAATTATGACAATCATTAAGCCAACCATCATATGACCATCTCCAATTTTACAGCCTTTTCCATAGAGGTAAGTAAACATCACAGTTAAGCAAACACCATGATCATAAAGCAATTCCATTTCCCAATGGACTTTTGTTTTGCTGGAAACTGGGAAAAAATCACCAGAAAAGCCAGCAAACCCCACCAAAATTGCAGGCAAGGTTGCAAATAGCCATAAATGCAAAACCAGTTGCCAATTGCTGAAAATGTGATCATATAAGCACAAGGGTACAATTGTGACTGTCAGAAATTTGAAAATGAATTGTAAGCAGCTTTTAGGGAAGTGACTCGTTTAAGTTAAGCCAACCAATTAAGCAACAGCAACTGGTTATTAAGCAAAGATTGTAAAGAAAATCTTGATCCAATATGAAAAAAAGACTAGTGTCACTATTAGTATCTATTTTCCATCAGTAGGGTTTTTGAAAGAGTCATTAAGAAAATTTAAAGTACATCCTGTTATTGTTGAGGGTTGAAAGGATCAGAAAGAAACATACTTCATCTTTGTAGCATTAATACAATCTAAAAAGTTGAAGAAGATCCACAAGGACATCTAGATATAAGAATTCAAAGTTTTGTGCTTGCTCTCCAGCAGTTTTAATAAATTGTTTTTCTTCTCTATACCATGGTTCTCTTTTTCCTACTGTGAAAGACAATAGATATTTGGGGCTGAAATGAACACTAAGCTGCGGGTCATCTTGTATATGCTGATTTGTGGGATTATAAGAAGAACTTGTCCTGAATTGAAGATTGAAATGCCTACTGAGATCTCATAAAGAACTATTTAAAGCTTCCTCAATAACTTGGTAACAAAAAGGTCAAATAAGAATTGCAAGCAGGGTAGCTGCTGGAGATCTTCAGCAATACTGAAATGAAGGGAAGGAAAACAAGTCAGAGACAACAAGCATGTTATCAGCCTCCCTATCTGTTCAGGGACGTTTGATAACAAGTTTGAACACCTTCTGTTTAGGCTGTAATTCTGTTTCCTTAATGCTCAAATCTGTCCATTTTTCACAAAATGATGACTAGCATTTAAGTTAGAAGATATAATGTAAACTGCAACTTCCTTTCGTAGTCAGCATTTGTAACTATTTGAATTATGCTTTGTATGTTAAACCCAGGATAGACAATTAATACATTAGGAATGTTATCAATCTGGATTTTAGACTCAGTGGAAGGCATTCTAATTTACATCATGATGGATGAACATAATGAGCAAGGAGAGCTGTTGTGCAATTTCATGTATGTACCAGTTATATCCTTTTCTGGACTGGGAGTTCAGTAACTCAATCCTGGTTAATTCCAAGCCTCAGAGGTAAAATTCAGCAGGTTCTAGCAGGTTCGCTAAAACCGATACTAAATTTTCTAAGCAGCTCGGAGAACTAATTGTTAGAAGAAATCTCCTTTTGTTTTGTTTTCCACTTTACAGGGTTAATCCTGTAAGGAAGACAGGAAAAAAACATTCTGGTGTTGTTTCTAGCCTAATCTTTATTGTCCTGCTTGCAGAAACTGCCTGCCCACTCATTTGTCCCCCCAGCCACGCCCAACAAGCCACACCCACAGAACTAGTAGTAAAAAAAATTGAATTCCACCACTGCCAAGCCTGGTTTGACATTGCAATGCCGTCTACATAAGGGGTATCCTTGAAGAGTATCCAGATGTTTCAGCTGCTACAGAACAAAACTGAAGTTTCCACATCACACATGGACAGATAACCAAAACAAACTATCAACTTCTAACATCAGCTTAATTTCATCAAATTTCATTGGGCTTTTAATCAACATCTAAACCCAATGATAAATTTCTATCCATAGTATTCAGTATCTTTAACACAGTACACCTCTATCATCTGGATGAAATCTTGTGTTCTTTATACTCTATCTTCTACAGATGTGTGGCTAAACAACAGCCAGCTGAGCTGTTGGTGGAATCTGACAGCGATGAACACTATGGGAGTGCCCTGGAGGCTGAGGAAGACTCTGGGGGATGTTTGGAGTCAGAGCAGGGACTAGAGAAGCCTGTTGACCACTAGGTGGTGTCTGAATCAGGGAGCAGTGAGGAAGAACAGAGGAAGTCTGTCCCTGATGTGTGTATGTGTAGGGCTGTGAGGAGGAAAGAGCAACTTCAGAAAAAAGGTCACAGAAGAAAATAGGATACAGATGGCTAATGATTGGTCCCTCCCAGAGAGCTTATAGGTGGGGTGATGGGAGGGGCATTTTGCAGGAAACAACAGTTTACCAGCCTAGCCATGTGGAAGGCTTTCGGACAATCTGTAAATTGCTATCAAACATTGGTTTTAATTAAGATAGCATTCTGGGCTCTCAGCCAGGGGGTTGCTTATATTGGCATTAGTTGTGGCATACAGCCAGGTATGCCTTCGTGTGTTTGAAGACCTGAACAAGAACAACAGAAGCTTACAATTACTAATTCCAGAATTCTACAGATTTGACTGGATACAAATGAGAGGCAGAGCTGAGTATCACTTATAGACTCATTGTATTTGAACCCAGATTTGTGAATGGTTTCTTCTAGCTATATGTTGAAAAACATAGAGGACAAGAGAGTTTATTGCAAAGTTTTATAGACCAATAACCTTGGAGGTAGCTAAAATTTCCCATTATCATCATCTGGGCTATTTCTCCAGGAATGATCGTAATCGCCATAATGATTAATCCCAAATGTGATAAGTGATGTAGGATAAATGAGAGCAAATTATGCCAAAACTCTATCAATTGCTAATTGGTAACCAATTGGAATGATTCATTTAGATTTTTAAAAATGTTAATGTAAGTCAGTCACTCTGAGGATTGGGGGAAAAGATTCAGATATGTTTTAGATAACAATGTATTGATTTGAAATATTAAATAATGGTTTAAATATAATTCATTAAATTTCATCTTAAATCTTTTCATTGACTACATAAAATATTTTACAGATTGTATTCTATATTCTCAGCCCCCTAGAATGCTCTCCTGAATCTTCAGGTATGCATAGACGTTTGGAGTAAATAAATTGATGTAAAATGTTTTCTCTGAAGTGTAGCTTTCCAAATACACTGACATTATGAATCAAGTTCCAAAACTTTCAAAGACCTCATCAAAATTCTTTTTCTCAGGATAAAAAACAGGATCTGTATATTCAAGAAAAGTTGCTTAATACAGTTTTTGTGGCAGGAAGTACTCCAGTCTTTGCCAGAAGAGCTTGCCATATTGAGATCATACAGTATCAAAAAGGCAATGCCTCTTTCCATACATCAGCAGAGTGGGGATGTAATTTTTCTTTCACGCTGATTCCTTCTCTCTTACATAAGACATGGCAGCTTAAAGGTAGAAATCTGCACTGCATGCTTTCTGGAGGCTTAATTTTTAGAGGAATGAAGGCAATTTTGCCCACTTAAAATATGGTTTCCATTTTTTTCACAGGAGAAGACCACAACTTTGGTATTCAAGAGTGCTCTGTATACCCCATTTTTACTGGAAAAGCAAGAGCCAGGAATTGTTGCTAAAATGTCCCAGTGCTTATTCCAATTGGCACAGACAAAATGTTCCTTAATTGCCTGTTCCAGGGCTGGCCTCACCATTAGGCAGAGTGAGGAGGTATTTTAGGCAGTAGATTTTGGATGACATAAAATTACCACTAATTATTAATAGAGGGATGAAGACTAATATATATCCAGTCAATTTTACTTTCAAATTTGCAGGGTAGATTTCCACACTGGTGGGTTTATGTTCAAGTATTTTTTTTTTAATAATCTGGCCTATTTAGAGGTAAAAAGGGAGGGAGGTTAATTTTCTTTGAAAATATACAAAGCAGCTGATCTTTTCGTTAAAGCAAAAAACAAAACAAAACAAAACAAGCCCCCTGTTCATTCACATATAACTTCCCCTTTGCACACATCCCGGAATGATCATGTGATTATTGTTAATAATCACACATATAGTGATTCCAAGAAATATGGTAATACATAACAAAAACAGTGTCTTGACAGAACCTTGCAATCAGAGGTGTCCAAAGTGGGGAAGTTAAAAACAAAAATAGTCCAGATGGCACCTTCAGGGATAATACACATAAAAAAGCCACTGCCACCATCTGCCTACAATGAGAATAAGAAGTGTTTTTACTACAAAAATAAACAAAAATTGAAAATCTACCATTATCTTACATTTTTTCTAAGTGAATCTGATTTCTTTCAGGAAATGACCAATTCTAGTCAGACTTTGTCCTGATTAGAGAGTATCTTGTCATAATTTCTTTATTTGATTATATTTGCCTATCAGAGTAGGAAATTCAATTGCTTTTTGAAATAGGTTGTTAAATAGAAATTGAAGGGGAAAAAAAGAAAAACATGGATACTCTTACGGAAAAAGAATATTCTCATAAATCCCTATTCCCACACGCAATGGCAAAGCAATATGCAGGAGCTGAAAACATGGATTTGGTTGAATAACTTTTAGAAACCAGGATCCTTTTAGTGATTACCTAAAAGGCTTTGCAAATATTCCAATAGATTAATATAGGATTTCACAGCCAGTATCTGTTGGACCATGCTGAGCTTCGGGTTTAGTGATCCTGGACTTGATCACATATTTCCTGATGTTTCGTTAGTGATCATTCATTTATCAGAAATGTACTTTGAGACATCAAAACCATGATGGTGGGCACTCCCAGAGTTTGGAAAAATATTTTTTTTCTATATTCAAATGTTTTACCGAGTAATGTATCCTTTTTACAACATCTCTTGACACATTCTTTGGTTTCCTGGAAAGGATTCTAGAAATTGCAGTCCCAATCCTATTGAGCAGAACACTCCACAAGGACAAAAGATGCCTACCAAAAGTTTTCCTAAAAGAGCTTTCCCAGAAGCTCTTCTGGAAAAGTAGGAAAATCAGAATATCACTGATCCCACTAAGTCAAGAAAACACTGTTTATCTGAATTTTTCTCTTGGATTTGTGAGTATATATGAATTCTCTAGCTCAGTGTAGGCAATAGCTTTAATCACATTACTATACAGATATTCTTACTGATACTCTAATAGATTATAATATATATGTTAACAGCTTTAATTGTACTAGAATCTCAGGTCTAATAATCATAGTTATGCAGCTGAAATTTTTATATAAGAATGATAGAACATCCAAGATGGATTAGCTCAGGGGCATTTAGACAAGCCATGGACAATCAGATGCTTCTGGGTTGCTCAAGCAGGAGACAACTAGTCTCTCCTGTGACTGGTGTTTGGGGAGGGATGCTACTCCAACTTGTATGTAATACTGAGTTTCCAAAATCAGCAATCCTTAAAAGATTTGTCCTCTGAATGTATTTAATCCTCTTTTAAAACTGACCTAGATTTCTGCATTCATACATCTGGTAGCAATGAACTGTACAGCTAATTATGCACTCTGTGAAGAAATCCTTCTTGGTCTGTTGAAATTTACTTCCCATCAGCTTCATTGGATGGCTCCAGGGCCTTATAAAGAATAAAGAAAAAAAAAGTGCCTGTCTATTTTTTCCATGCTATGCATTATTTTATAGATCTTAATCATGTTCTCTTTCAGTAAATTCCCCCCCCCCAAGGTGATTTCCCATACATTCTAGACTATTCTCATAGGGAAGACATCCTTTTGATTGCTGCTTTCTGCATTTTTGCAGCTCTGGAATAGCAATAGCAATAGCACTTAGACTTATATACCACTGTATAGTGATTTCCAGCCCTCTGTGTGGAACCTTGACAGCAGTTTTACAGAGTCAGCATATTACCCCCAACAATCTGGGTCCTCATTTTACTGATCTCAGAAGGATGGAAAGCTGAATCAACCTTGAGCCTGATGGGATTTGAACCTGCAGACAGCAGAATAACAGAAGTACTGCACTCTAACCACTGCGCCACTGAGTATAAGTAAAGTGTGATTACAACTTGAAGTAATCAAAGGTATACTATTTAGTTCTGAACACTTAAATAGGGTGATGCCATTGTAAAGCATTATGATCAATTACTTGTTTAGGCAAAGGATCTATGGCATCTATGTCAATAATCATGAGGTAAATCACCTGAAAGACATTTTGCTTTCAAAGATAAAGAATGGCATTTTCTCACATTCTAGATACAAACGTATTTCAGGCTAACAACTATATCTTTAGTAGTGGTGATGAAACAATGAACTTCACTTTATCTAAAAGAAACAGACTAGTTTGAAACCAGGTGATATTCTTAAATCTTTTTGCTCCTTGACCTCAGTATCTGATGCCTGCCAGCTAGAACCAGCTCCAGTCACTAGCTAATTTGGAGTTTATGGAAACATCTAGGTAATTTAGAGTTTATGGAAGTATCCTCTTGCTTCTATTTTCATAACAAGCCCATTTTCAGAAGGCTGGAGATAGACTAAGTGCATAATATCCAACAATACAAATATAAAATACTGAATATTGTTAAAGACATTCTAATGGAACCTGGTTTGGCATGACATAGTGTTAAAATTAATACAACCCCCTTAACAAATCATTGATCCATGGTAATCAGATCACGTGGTAATAGATTATTGCATTTTTTTTAAAAAAAGGACATATTTTAATGATTTTTTCATGAGCTACATTTCATTGAGATTTTCTCTCTTTGGCTCTGCATCTGTGACTTGAACAGGCA
>JANHFJ010004654.1:28978-39684 GCA_032468195.1 Cerberus rynchops | reverse complement strand
AATATGGTCACCCTACTTTATCAGAAGATAGAGGCCTGGATTGTAGCTTTTGTTGTTCACATTTTGAGGACTTAACTTCTGGCCCCAATAATTAGGAAAAGGAGTGATTTACTGTTGAATTTTGGCAGCAAAATATTGGGAGATTGATGAAACATAAAAACTTGTAAGAATTACAAAGTAGTATAAGTTTGATAATTAACCAAAAAAAATATAAATAGTGTAGTATTTACATGGTAGATGTACCAAAATTGAAAGATCAGATCCAGTTCGGGGGTTTTTTTTCTTCCCTTTTTTGAATGATGACTGTTTCAAGACTAGTTGAAAACTGTTCTGTTTTACTAAAAGCCTGCATTTATCTTTTCAATGGCAAGAGTAAGTTTTTAATTCTACTCTTCTTTCATTGTTTAGCTGGGTCCCATCTGCTTGCTTGTGATTGGAATCATCGCAGTACATTGCATGGACATCCTCGTTAAATGCGCTCACCACCTGTGCCAGAAGTAAGAGGGGAATTATGACAATTGCTATCCTGGAAGAAAATGATTGTGGTTATAAAACAGCTGAAATAAAAAGTGACAAAACTAGTTCTTTCGATAAAGAGAGCAAAATATAGAGCAGGCAATAAGAATTAGCTTGTGTTAAAGGGAGGGAAATCACTTAATCATATGGGGGAAGATTACACAATCCTGTTATGCTTCATTAGCTACTGGAATGGCTTCAGACTACACACTCTGTTTTCTCAAATGCTACTAAAACGAATAAACAAAAAATGACGCTTGAGCCATCCATTCAGAAAATTCACAATTTATCTGTTTTCAGAGCTATTTCCATCCCTGGGCAAACACAGAAGTTCCTTGGTAGATGGCATTCAAAAATAAAACAGATTTCTATTAACAAAACTTATGAAGTTTGGTTTAGAAAGCTAACCTGGGCAATTTTACAATGGAGTGGGCCATTTTTGGGGGCGGGGTTGGATCTTTAAATGATAATTGAACTGCCCAACAAGTCTCATGCTTTTTACAGTGTTGTTCTTTTCTCTTGAAAAGAGAAGGCACTAGAATTAGAATGACTCATTTTGGAGAACCTGTAATTAATTATAGCTCAGTTGACCTTGATATTGAAATACTACTAGCACTCTGTTAGATTACATTGTATCTAAATTATGAATCACCTACCTATAGACCTTAAGTCACCGGCAACCTGAACATGTGCTATTCTAGAACCCTGCCCAATTTTCCTAATGATCATTTGAAACCACTAGGTTGCTGGTTTCCAGATTGCCTTCAATAGCTACAAAGCAGCAGTGTGATCCTTATCTTTTCATCAGATTGAGTAGCAGACTCAAGGACAAATGTGTTTCCAGTTTTTTCTGTAAGATAGTTGAAAAATTGACTGGATTGCTAATGGCAACAGTATTCCATATTGGTTTCTGAGAAGGAAGGAGGAAATCTTAATTGCTTCTTCCTTCTTCCCAGTGACCCAGTTCAGGAGATTAATAGACTAATGCATCTCTATTCCTATAATGTTTGACTTTGCTCTGTTTATGTAATATTGAAGATTCTAATATGTGCAGAAGTTTCTACTTCTTTTCTATATGGGTAAAAACTAGCTGCATTGATTTTTCTCTGCATGAGAGATTTTAATGTCACAGGAAGTAAAATGAAAAAGATCAATGGTCTAGCAGAGAAGCTGGCAACATTTGAAGTTTCAAGATATAAGATGTCTAGATATACTGATTCAGTGTTCATTCCACACTGCATGCATGAGAATATCACAAAAAGAAAATGTGAATTATAGCCACTGTTAAGTGTGCATAAATATTTGAAATTTCTCTCTGGGTTTGTTTTCTTTGCCATCATTTTCTTTTGTCTTGTGCCATTGTTGTGTTTCGTATATTGTTCTTTGTTTTTGTTTTTTAATGTTTTAACAATTATAAACCACTCAGAATCATGATTTACAATTACAGAGCTTATAGCACAGCATATAAATTTAATATATTATTATAAAACCTTATTGTTTTTGTTCATTCTGCACTGCACTATTTCTTCTTTGTCAGGTGTTTCCTGGTTCATTGCAGTCCCAACATTGATGGATTGCGAGAAACATTTCTGATTTGATTGAAACTGGAAATTCTACTTATGGCAAACAACTGGAGTTTCATATCTGCAGATTTTTTTTTGCTATAGGTGTTATTTGTTGCATTATTATTTCTAGTGCTTCCTTAATTTTCTTTGTTTCTAGGTGATATTTCTTGATCAGGTCTATCTTTTTGGTTTTTCAGCTTCTTTTTATTCATCTGTTCCAGCTTGTTTGCATCAGGTCATAAATGCTGATTTCCAACATGATCTTCCATTTTTGGGGTGCACTGTTTGGTTTTTCTTGTTTGTTGATTTTGCATCCAAGGTATTAACTTATAGTTGTATCCATGCTGCACATTAATTGATTTATTTCTTGTGGTGGGCTAATGCTTATATTTGATATTATAGTATTTTCATCTTTTAATTCTTGTGCTGTTTCTTTGGAACAAATTTCAAAGCTGACAACCGTGTTCTATTATTTTTGTGGTGTTCTAGATGCTCAGTTATTCTTTGTTTCAATTTTTCTTGTTTTTGTTAATTATAGGGCTTTGTTCTTTCTGAGGAGAAGGCAGAGGAGAGGGTGCCTGGTTTGGGAATGAAAATAATTTGATACTGGCTTTGTTTACCTTGGCTCTCTCTGTTTTGTCTCTATAGTCTGAACTACTTTGGCAAAGCTTTGATTTCTTTACTCTGAATAGACATTTACAGTTATTCCAAAGCTTCTCTGAATACTTTATTTTGTATTATAAATTGATGTTGATCTCCTGGCCTGGTTCTGTTGTTTCTGTTTCTGGATACTGTTCTTGCAGAACCGGTATATTCTTTTCAAATATTATTTTATTGATGGACTTGGTTTGTAAGAACAGATAATTTATGTATTTGTGATGGGTAAACAAGTTATGTCCTAGTAGTCTTGCGGCTGCTGGCCCTGGTTGCTCAGCCAACAGTCCTGAGTCTTATAGTCCATTTGTTACCAGATGTCCAGGAACTCCAACATCTAGCGTGGTCTTTGTTGACCTTGTTGATGACGATCTGGTATGGTTTATCTAAATTATATCTCATATTAATTATTGGAGGCACACATTTTTTCTGGCTCATCTAATGACACCTGCCCAGTGCGCTTGAACCTCTGTCATTGCTTTCATCTTCCTCACAAGCTTCACAACCATGTCAAGATAGTACCTCACTGAGAGAACTTATTATGGTTGGTTGCATAATCAGTCAGATTTTTAGATTGGATTTGTTATCTTTATCCACCTGTTCAGTCATTCCCTGGGACCTGGGATAGGGAGATGTTGATTGTTGATCGATTAAAAGTATTGTTGAAAGAGACAAACTATTCTAAGTAAAATTGATGTTTGAAATTGACTGATGGGGATTTTGTCAGTGTTGATGGGGTTCATGTAGCGCTTCAGATGTTTTGGGATTCCATCAAAGATTCCTATTATTACTGGCACTATCTTTGTTTTCTTTTGCCACAGTTATTCTACTTCTATTTGCTGCAGGTCTTTATATTCTGTGATCCCCACCCCCAAGTATTTTCTCTTCTCTTCTGCTGTTTTCAGAGTCTGCAATATCTGCTATCCTGATTTTTTTTAATATTTCTTACTGACCGTTGTTAAGTCTGGGATGTTATGTGGCAGATTCCTGTTTGCTTGAATTCTGGAGTCCCAAAACCCATTTTCTTCTTCATTCTCTATTTTTTTTGCCTGCTTTGTGGTTCTACCAGTTCTTAGTTGCAGTCAAATGATATTTATTTATTTATTTATTTATTTGTTTGTTTATTTGTTTGTTTGTTTATTTATTTATTTATTTATTTAATCCAATTTATATACTGCCCCCTCTCCCTAGGGATCATGCACAGGACACCCCCATCACAACTCTGCAAATGGGGAAAATGTCATGAAACATCATGTGATGGCAACGTGACACCAGGAGTTTGACATCCGTGTTTTAGAGAATAAAGGAAGAATCAAACACCACATTAACTCACATACTAGCAACACTTCATCACATAAACTAAATATAGGAATTAGTCTGAATCCAATGGTTTACTTCTAAACTAGGTAAATGGAATTGTTGGACATAGTTAGGGATGTCAAAGAACTCCTGATAATACAGGTAAAATATAGAAAACATCTACACAAATATTTGCAGCATTTAATGAACTCTAGAGGATACTGAAATTATGCAATACAATTAATTATTTCTACATTTATTGTATTACACCATTTAACATATTATCCTTAGATCTTCAATTTTTTGTTCTTGTTTTCTGCAAGCACCCACTAAAAAGCAGTAATTCACAGGCTTAACACCAACATCTCCAGGGACCATTGAGAACTTAATGGGAAACAATTCCAACTACTGGTGCAGATATATCTATAAAAAGGGACATTTATTTATTTATTTAATTTTTATACCGCCCCCTCTCCCGAAGGCCTCGGGGCGGTGTACAGCCGTCTAAAAGAAACATAAAGTAAATGACAGTTTAAAAAACAAATTAAAATTAACTAATTTAAATGACCGATCATAATTAAAAACCTGATGTAAAAAATTAAAAATTTTAAAAATTTAAAACAATTAAAAATTACAATTTAAAACTGGTTTTAAAACTAATTTAAAAACCCCCAACCAGTAGTACTAGGCCAGACCGGCCTGTTGGAATAAATAGGTTTTAGTCTAAAACCTCAACATGGTGACTGCAATTGCAGGATCAAAGTCATGCCCCTTTTTATGTATGTTGCAATGCACATTTTAAAATGTAAAATGGCTTTGACTGAGAATGATTAATAAAGCTCCCATTGGACTTTTTCACACTGCCTCTTGTACCACTCCTATAAATGCAAAGCACAACTTGAGGTTTTAGGGCTTTATGAAACTCTAAAAAAAACCTTGGGCTGGCCTGTATGTGTTTGATAAATTAAAATTTGATTTTTAATTTATGACACACAGAATAACATTAACTGCATTTAACAGCTTAAAATACTTATGCTGAAGTCTTGACAGGCAATCTCTACACCACCACTCAAAAGCTCTTGGTCATTGTGAACAACAACATCAAAAGGCATATAACTTATTTATATGGGAACTACATACACAGTACTGAAACCATCGATTTTTATTGCAACATCTCCATGAACAATGCAAACTTGGAGCATTCCAAAGCCAGAAAGCAGCTGTCTACTATAGTACCAATTCTAGAATATTAGATTTTAATATTTACCCAGCGCTTCGCTCATCCAAGGTATCTCAGGCTCCACATCACCTATAAGTTCAGGAAATTCCTCAGTCAGATTTGAACACTGTTTCTGCACATAGAACACTCCTGGAGAAGTTATCCTTTTCTCCAAAATGTCCAAAAAAGCACTAAAAGGCATATGACGCTCCTCTGGCATAACAAACCAGTCCTGATAAACCGCATCAGCATAACCATTGGGGGTTACGGCCACACTCACAAGCTTGGAGCCTATTATTCGCCTGCAACAACAATATCACAAGAGATTTATCATTGTGCAAGAAACACAGATATTATGCCAGAAAAAAAATAGTCACAATATTTTAGGCAAAAGTAGAATAAAATTCTCAGATGTGCAGGAAACATCATCATCAAGGCATCATATAAATGACTGAGGTATATAGACTTAGACTTAGAATAACTTTATTGTCACTTTGAATATTTATTTATTTATTTATTTATTTATTATCAGGATTTATATACCGCCCCCTCTCCCAGGGGATTCGGAGCGGTGTACAGCCAGATAAAAACACATACATAAAAAATTTAAAATCTAATTAAAATTAATTAAATAAGGCTGATTGAGATTATAAAATTAAGCAATTAAAATTTGATGTTTAAAAAACAATTAAAATAAGTAGAATTTAAAATTTTAAAATTTAGAGTTTAAACAATTTAAAATTTAAGCCCCCAAAGTATTAAGGTATTAGGCTAGACCAGCTAGCTGGAAAAGATGGGTTTTTAGTGCACGCCTAAAAGAGTGCTTAGTTTTATGATCGCACTCTAACAAATATACAGTACTTGTCTGTCTTTTAACAACAACAAAATGAGATTTCTATTCTCTTGGGTTTTGAGTAAAATATGCATATATCTCATAAGACTTTGGCATGAGTTGTAAGTAGTGCTAAAAGGCATGCTGGGTTTTTGTTGTTGTTGTTTAAAGATATGTAGTGGTTTTATTTCCATGAAGCATTTCCCAGACATGTTGGCTTATAGCTTCTTTTTTGTTATGCAAAACGCAGACAAATTGAAAAAAAAGTGAAATGTTTGTGCCATTTTTTGTGTCTACTAAATAGGTATTATCCATTAATTAGAGTCAAGTGAATTGCTCATGAAAAGAGGCCAATATCTGGCAATGCTGGCCAGAGATTAGCATCAGTAAAACTGAAAGGAAACTTCTTACTTTAGTCCTCATAAGAAGAAATGTCTGTACAGACATTCTTAGACAACTAGTGACAGCTTGCAAAGCAATCAGTGAATCTTGGAAAGGATGTAGTTGCTTTAACAGTTTGTAGAGTAGTGCTTCATTTTAGCTAACACAATTTACAAAGCATCTGCTTTAAATGTTTTAACTTAATACCGAAGCCCTATTATCTTTAAAGAGATCAGAATAGTCTATCTTTTTTTCACAAGGTCACCTTATGTTGTATTTGTTGTTTTTTAAATTTGTCTGACTAGACAGAATATTATTTTGGAATCTTTATGATTTCCTCTACTCTTCTGTGGTACACATCCTTCATTTTCACTTAAGAATTCTCTACTTTTTTTCTTTTTCTGAATTGTTTAACAAAGGGAGACTTCTGCCTTGCACATTCAAAAAAAAGCAGTTTCATATATATGTTATCTACTTTCTTCCGTATTGTTTTCTTTTATGAGACAACAAATGCTGTGTCATTTGCTTAATCACTGTATGTTTATATATCAAATAAATGGATGTAATTTAGGGATAATTCTGTCAGCTTCTGCTTGAGGAGTGGGTGGCAGCTATGGTCAGGAAGCCTTCTGCACGGATACAGCTTATTTGCCTATTGTGCTCATTCCTGGTGGGAGACCCACTCCAAACAGTAGTTATCTGATGGTTAAACTATTGCAATGAACTCTACAGGGGGCGACTCTTAAGCATGTAGTAGAAGCAATAATTGGCAAGTCTTGCTAGTTCATCTCTGCAGTGAGTGCACTGGTTACCATTTGGATTCCAGGTGAAATTTGAGTTACCTGTAAACCCTAAATGTCATAACAAATAGCTAGCTGGAGGACTGTCTCTCTCGCACAGTATCTGCCCATTGTGCATTTTCTGAAAAGATTGGCTTTAATAAGACACAGGAGACAAGCTTTCTCTGCTTTTTGGAACAATATTCTCCTGCTGATCCACATGATTCCCAATTTGCCAATTTTCAACTTGCCTTTAAAAAAATGGACATTGCCTTCAAGTCTTAAGTTAAATTGATGAATGGCCCCTGGGAATTATGAGGAATTTGGAGGAGCTATTTTTGCATAGGTTTAGTGAATGGATTTGGCTTTTATTGCTGGAATTATTTTGTATTTATAGTATTGTTTTTAATTTTGTAAACAGCAAAGATCATTCAGTTAGGCCTACAAAATCAATAAATGCAATTCAGCTCAGTGAACTTGTTTGACCTACTTATCGCTTCATATGAAACATGCTCATTCAAGATTGGCAATAGCCCCTTATTCTTATATTATTGGACTTGCAGGAAAACAAAGGTATTTTTTTTCTTTTTCTTCTTTTCTATCTTGTCCTATCTCCCAGCTCCTGCTTTTCTCCCTACCCTTCAGCAGCTAGGATAAAGAAGCACCTTCCTTTCACTTTTCCAGTTGCTCCGAGGGCAGCTTCATTGACCCACTGTATAAAACTGTATAAAAGCCAGGTTTTCTGTTTCCTTTTTTTCTTGGCATAAATAGAAAACATAGAGAATTAGTATAGTAGCATATTGGCAGCTCCATGGAAGATAGCACTCAGCAGTTCAGTCACTTATAGCAACATGAAACCTCTGCTGAAATATGGAATTGTTCTGCAGTTTGTTGTCAGAGCTGATTGTCTCCCGTTGTCATACATGTGAATAATTGTGTTATTTCCCACTGTTTATGAGTCTAAGTGAAAACATGGGCCAATTTGTCTCTAAATTAATAGCAGAAAATATTACTACTAAATGTTATTACTCATATTTGTAAAATAACAGAGCAAATAATCTTCTGGATGCATGTCATATATCAATGGAATGATTCTTCTTTTGGTCTATTTCCAGTATTCGATTACATCATAAGCAAGAAGCTAACACAGGTTTGATTTCATGAACATGAACAATATGTAATTCTTCAAGATATTGATGAGTTTGATAATATTGGTTTCTTCTTTTAAAAAGTTGGTTGAATAGGTTGGTTCAGATCTTGAAATTGTACATACATTTTATTACATAAAAATGTATATTTTTATGTATCAGATTTATATTTTGTTTAACTCTAACTTGTTGAAACTCAAAGTAGGTTACTTTGATTGAAATATAGGTCTCATGGGAAAAATATGTTTAACAGTTTTAAAATACCTGAGCAGGATTTCTTGTTATTAGGAACTGGTCTCACTGAAATCAAGTATCTTGGCTCTGCATCTGGAAAATATAAGTTATAACTGTTTGAAAAAAATCAGACAAAGAGGAAATAGTTGAACAATCAAAAACATATACTATTTTTCTTATTATATTATTAGTGTTTCATCAGCACTATATTCAGGTTATTCAAGTCCATTTTCATTTACATAAGAGAGTATAATAGCATGCAGGTTTTGACTTTAAGATGTCTTGTATCAGTGGAATTTTTAGTGAAGTTTATAATAAGCATAGCAGCATTGAATTGCCTAATAACTTCCTATTTCGGTAAAACAATATTTTTAAAATCCCTCCTTCACACCTTTTCATTGTAAGAATCTCTTTCCCTAAATAGAATCACATGAATCTGAAAGTTTAGCTGTACAGCTTGTATTTTCCATCAGGAAGAAAGAATGAATCTGTGATTAAAAAAAAATAAGGAAGTTGTGAGTTGGAATAAAACAATGAAATAAATTGTGCTACTTAGAAACATGGAATTTTTCCTCTCAATAGATAATGAATAAAAAGCAATGAACCAGTAATTCTCAAGCAATTTTTTTCCTTTTGGATTTCAACACTGATAACATTTCTGTTTCCATTTACAACACAGTAGGCTGTAAAGTACCTGAAATTGATTCCTGTCCTTTTATTTGCTCCACTTCTGATATTCTCCAAGCCAGTTTTTGCCACTGGAGCAATTACCCAAATCCAGTTTAGCTTAATGTCATGTGAATGTATATCATAAATGTCCTATGACATTTACTTTCCACTCTCAGGAAAAAAAATTGATTCGGTTGAAACTATTAAAATTTTTCCAACCAAATATGAAAGCATAAAATAAGATTTATGACAAAATTAAGTTAAGTAAGTACCATTCCCATAAAGAGAAGCCAGTCAATCAGATAATTATTAATTTTGAGAAAGGTGAACTATTTTGGATTACAAGAAAATGTTAACTATAGACTTTTATTGCCTTGATAAATGCACATACAAAGATAGTATTCTTCTAAAATGAACTGCAATTTTTGGGGAATAACACATTTATTGCCTTGATCATGCACATACAAAGATAGTATTCTTCTAAAACCAACTGGAAATTTTTTGGGAATAAATTCCCTGCTGATTGTATGGACTGAGAAGCAGTTTCCAAATTCTTCAGAAATCATTGATTCTTTTTTTTTTTTGAAGCAAAACAAAATGTGCTGATATTTTTACTCATAAGCTAAGAAATTCTTAATGGATTTTATATTCTCTGGAAAAATACATGGGAGTAGGCCATAAATTCATTTAATGTTTCTAGTGAAAACCAATAAAGTCATCCAAAGCTTACTCACTATAAAAACTGATTAAAACAATATTTAGAGAGAGAAAAATATATTTTATGTAGTAATATATGTGTAAATAGATATAATTTCTCAATGAATAAGAGGAAGAGTTTATTTAGAACATTTAACAAAAATATTTATCTTAAACTCCATACTTATTCAAGTTATATTGGGCAAAAAGAGTATGATAACATATCTTGAACAGTGATTTGATGAAGAAGACAAAAAATACTTATAATTAGTTAGAACTTTAACATAGTAAACATGTTAATAAGTCTACTATTCACACCTTTTCTAGTGTGGGAATCAGTTCTCAACAAACGAACCAGCAAACATCTGGAAAACTCTTTTAAAAAATCACTGGTTATGGCAAACCTCCTTCCCAGACTGAAGGAAATCAACAACTAGCAGATGACCTGAATGTGTTTTACTGCAGGTTTGAGAGGAAACCACAGCTATCTATCTTCACAACCCCCATTTCAGACACACCATCAACAGTCAAGCCTCCTTTAACTGACCCCATCCCAATGGACTCACAACTTCTGGTGATCACAGAAAAGGAAGTGCTAGATCTATTTCACAGACAAAAGCCAGGAAAAGCACCAGGTCCAGACAAGATAACTCCTTCTTGCTTAAAAGTCTGTGCCGACCAACTGGCCCCCATCTTCACCCAAATCTTCAACAA
>JANHFJ010004650.1:53664-65329 GCA_032468195.1 Cerberus rynchops | reverse complement strand
CATTCTTAAATCCACAGAATAGTTTAAGCTGTTCTGAGTCTGTTTTCACTGCAACCAACCCTGAAACACTACAAAAATCTGAAGTGAACCATTATCTCCTCAGGTTTTTGATAATCACTTGATTACTACTGGGGGTCTCCAACAATTGACCATGGCACCCTTGTCCTATCCAATGCAAAGAAAGCGAAAGAGTACTTAATAGTTGAAAGCCAACACAAGAGCTTGAAGTTCTAGTAATGAGAAAACAGCCCAAAGCCGAGCTCTATCAAACTTCAGCATCTCCATCTGGAAATCAACATGTTTCCAATTTGTGCTCTGCTGCAGCCATATAGAAATAAATGCAGATGGCGTGCAAATGGAGATGTGTTGTCTGTCTAAGAATACTGCCGAAGCCCTGAATAGTCAAGGCAAAATGAATCTTCCCTATTCCAAAGCAATATACCAGGTATGCATAGGGAAAAGTTAATTTAAGATTTCCTGGAGACATATGTTTAGTTCTGAGGAAACAGGATACTGATCTAGATGAATCATTGCATTGATCTATTAGCTCTCTTACATCCTTAGAGGTGAAGTTACCAAGGCATTTCAAAATCTTGGAACCTGAAATGCTCAGAAGGTCTTTTGCTACATTATATTTTAGTTCTTGGAACTCTTCTCCTTCAGGGTATAGATGTACTTATCTTTTTCCTGTTTTTAAATAAAAGCAGGGGCTGCACCCAAATGTTGTAATGCATCCCTCCCTCTTAAGAAGAAGACTAATCCAGTTTAGAGTTCTAGATAGCCATTCTCTCCCAGCAGAATGTTCCCATTTGGGTGTTTGGGAAAAGTTTTTGTTCTATTGAAACTTCTTTGCCAGAACATTTTATATTTCTAACAAGCTGATTATTTCGGCCTGGCTTTTCGCTAACCTCATGTTGAGTCCAAGTCTGTTGACACACATCCCTTCAGTCTACTGTATTGGAAAACAACTGAAACTAGTCCTACTTTAGGAATAATTGCTGGCTATGGGGCTTTGGTCAAGTCAAACTCTCTCAGATCAAATCATTTTACAAGGTTGTTGTTATTGTGGGGAAAAAGGCAAAGGAAGGAGCATTAGATATATTCTCTGCCTTAAGTTATTTATAAAAATAATAAAGGTAGATTTTTTAAAAATCTAAAAAAAATTTAATCTGTTTGGTGAAGCATAGTCTAGTATGAAAATAGAATGCTTGCATAATATATGGCCTTAAGAAGAAAGTAGCATTTTAGCACCCTGCCACACACCACTGTGTATATTTACTTAATATAAAGGAAGGTTTTTTTTTGTAGACTTTGTTACAGTTTATTAACTTAAACGATCACAAAAGAAAAGTCTTATTTGCTGATACTATGATCGATTTAATGTTGCAAGAACAGCAAACCTTAGGCCTGCTTGCTTGCTTATATTCTGTTAAGCATCGTTACAAGGAGTTTAAAAGGCTTTGCTTACATTTAACCCTGAACTACATCTTGATGCATTAACATCCCCCTCCAAAAACCCTGAAATTAATCTTGATTATGCTTGGTTAAAGCAAACTACATACAAACCAGTTTCTGAACCTGGTTTATTTTCAGTCATCACAATATGGATTAAACAATCTAAAATGGATGTTTCAGCATAGTGCTCAAGGAAAGGAGATGAGGTGGAACTGGAAAGAGAAAGGTGCAGTGTGTACTTACATTAACACATGGTTTAGATTAATTTTCAAGCAGGGTACAGCTAGTCCTCGACTTAAGACCACCGTTGAGCCCAGAATTTGTGTTGCTAAGAGAAAAATTTGTTAAGTGAGTTTTGTCCCATTTTATGACTTTTCTTGCCACATTTGTTAAGTGAATCACTGCAGATTGTTAAATTAGTAACATGATTGTTGAGTGAATCTGGCTTCCGCATTGACTTTGCTTGTCAGAATGTTGCAAATGATGATCTGTCATGCCCCTGTTGGAATCTGAATCCGTAGAGGAGGATGAGCCGGAGCTGGGGCCCATTGAGGCTGAAGGGGATGGCCTTGTTGGCTTTGGAGGAACAGGGGGAGGAGCAGGATGAGGCAGTCATGAGCCCCTCGGGCTTGGAACAGCTTGCCAGCAGGGAGGAACAAGAACAGGATGACCAAGAGAGGGGAGGTAGTGGAGATGAAGAGGGATGGAGGTCAAGCTATGAGCAAGGCCCGCCAGCTCCTGATCCCCAAGCATGGAAAGTGGACAGGAGGTGGGAGCAGTGCAGGCTGACCTGATGACTTGGGAGGAGAGCGCCCTGCCCCTTTTCACAAAGCACTCCTGAGGACTGAGACTTAAGGAGACGCTGTGAGGAGGGCATTTGTCAGGAACAAACACTGAAGTTGTGGTGTTTTATGTGGCATTGCTGACATTTGGATTTTGCTAGATTCTTGCTATATTCCTTGTTTCCTGGACTTCTTGCCTTATTCCTTGCTTCCTAAACCAATTGCCTTGTTCCTTTGCTTCCTGGACTCATTGACTTATTCCTTTGCCCCGCTGGATTTCTTGCTTTGAAGCCATTGTACTAACAGTATTTTGCTGGACTACTTGTAGCCAGAGGCTGCTGGAGGTATGTATATATGAGAGAGCACTCTGCTCCGGGACTTACTATAAACATGGGAGCATTTGGGGGAAGTTAGAGCAATAAAGGGGCGCTTTGAACTATCAGCTGGCTGTGTTGCCTGGGACACTGAAATTGTCATAAATATAAACCAGCTGTCAAACCTCTGAATATAAATCATATGACCATGGGGATGCTGCAATGGTCGTAAGTATGAAAAATGGTCATAAGTCACTTTTTTCAGTGCCATTGTAACTTCGAATGGTCACTAAATGAACTGTTGGAAGTAGAGGACTATCTGTATATGCTACAATTCCTATTTCACTATGTTATGAACTGCCCAGTAGTTTTCTTACCCTGAAGCTACAACTTTATGTAATTTAGCATCTATTATTTTATACAAATTGCTAAAAAAAATTCTTCTTCTTCTTAAATAACTGCCTTAGTTTCCATGGTGTCTATAAATACACAAATAAGTTTTTAAAGAATGTTTTTCTAAACTTCCTATTGATTTAGTTGTTTAATTGTTAGCATATGCTAGGACTTAAAAAACATTAAACTAGTTATACAATGGAAACAAAACACTCTGAGAGTGGTATTGATAACTTTAAAACATTTGGATGAAATCCCAATTTCTGAGAGCTGGGGGAGGAAAAAGGAATTGAATTACACTGTAAAGCATTGTAGTGGGGAAAAGTTAAATGCATTTAACATAGAAGTGTATTATTTTTCTTTCTTTAGCTAAATGATTTTGCGTAATACATTTAAAAGAAGCATCATTGTCATTTGTTTAAAAGCCATGAGTTGATTCATTAGTTAAAAGCCATGATTAATCTGCTCGATTTTGCAAGAAATTTATTCTGCTTGCCCACATATTCAACATATCTGAAGTAATTTTATTTGGTTTTACTTGTGGCTTGAATATTTTGATTATGTATTGTTCATTTTACAATTCAAAATTTGTATTATTTTGGTATGTTGTCCTGAATGCTTTTTTTACTATTAAAGTTGAATACAAATTGAAATTCAAATTTATTGCTCATTACACAGTCATACATGGTATGATATGCAGTGAAATGCTTATGCGACCGCCCCCGACTGCGAGTAAGTTAAAGCAAAATGGAAGGATAGGATAGAAAATAAGTGAGGGATAGTTGGGAAGGTAGGAATGAGATACAATCATGGTTCCTGTTATAGTCCTGAGTGTTCTTGTGATTCCTGGTTTAGTGTCCGTATTGCCTGTGGAAAGAAGCTTTTTCTCAGTCTCTCTGTGTTGGCCTACATAGGAATTTTGAATAAAATAATAAACTGTAATATGAGTAAAATTATTAGGGAGGCGTAGAAAGTATTTGCCTTTTCTATCTTGGTTATTCATGAAAATGTCCTAATAATCATCACATCAAAAAAGGCATTCCAACTAAGCAGGAAGAGAGGAAAAGTTTTTTTCTAAGATATTTTTTCATGAATTTCAGCAGCTTTGAGTAAGGAAATTTTGACTGTGTATCCTTATAGGCAAGTGCCTACCAACAGAATTGGCTCATCTTGTGTGTTTTTTTCTGAGAAGGGCTGTTTTGGATTCCTACATTAGGTTCTTAGGAAAGTCCCCCATGTTATAGGATACTTTTTCCCTTGAGGAAAATGAAGTCTCCATTTTGCTTGGATCTCAAAAACCTGTAACATCCATCCAATTCTGATATACTTTTGGCCTAAGTGGAAGACCTGGTCTGTCTGTATAATTTTTATGTGCTCTGATGTTTGCTTTCTTTGTAAACTTCCTGAGTCATGACAGGTTAGGACAGTATAGAAAATTATGTATTTTGGCTGAGTACACTGTGTACTCATAGCTATATTCCCACCACGTTCAAATTTTAGGGTATCTTATTTAGAGAGCAGATATTTTTATTGTTTTTTTGCAGAACAATTACTGGAGAGATCAAGAAGAGAAGTCATGCATGCCTTTTAATTTAAAAGTTTCACACTGAGGTCACCTTTATTTTTCTGTTAGGAAAATTACAGAAAGGGTTTGCATACTAGTGAATATTCATGCCTTTCGCTCCCACTCTTAACTCCCCTTCCCTCTCTTAGTTTTAAATATCCACCCCTCAAGAATTCACTGCTGACATGTGGTGATTTTCCAACCAAATGCTGGTAGTGTGATTTTGTGGTCCTAGGAAAGCCACAAACACTGCATGATTCACACCCAGTATGCTAAGAGCAGGCTGAAAGCTGCCCACCAATTTTAAGCATTGTTAATCAATTACAGGTAACCCTAGATTTATAATCGTTTTTTAGTGATCTAAAAAGTTACAAGTGCCCTGAAAAAAGTGACCTATGACCAGTTTTCTCGCTTAACAACCATCCAGCATCCCCACATTCAAAATTCAGGCACATGGCAAGCAGCATATGTTTACGATGGTTGCACATCTGGAGATCACATAATTGCTATTTGCGATCTTCTCACCAGGTTCTGACAAACAAAGTCAATGGGGAAAGCCAAATTCATTCAACAACCACATGATTCACGTAACAGCTGCACAATTGTGGCAAAAGAAAAGGTTGTAAAATTGGGAGCAACTCACTTAATGACCTATTTAGCAACGGTAGGCTCCCATCTAAGCCCTCAGTTTCAACCACTTAGGAAAACCAGAGTAAACAAAGGCAAGGAGATTGCATTGGTACAAGGTTACCACAGACTACTCTATACTATGCGGATCCATTAATTTCACTGCACACATGTTGTGCATTGACAATAAAGATTTGAATTTGAATTTAACAAAAAACTAACTATAACCTTCTGAAGATCCTCTTGGCTTTGCAATCTGTCTAACAGAAAAACGAAGTTCTGCTGGCATTATCTGGGAAAGTTTATTGTGCTTGATAGATCACGGACCAAGACTGTCACCAGAGGGGCAACAAAACAGCCTTCAGAGGCTTCCATGATGCCTTTCCTGCAAGCAGTGCTCAAACTTTCCAATGACAAAATCCCTTTTCCTTCCAATTCTTGTCAGAGTTTCCAAATGTCAGCACAATGGACTTTCATGTATTAACTTTTCTAACAAATGTTTTTACTTCCCTGAAATAAAAAAAAATATTACCAGCAGCAGTTTATTTCTATAAGCCTGGTTTACTGCTTCTTTGCTAAGCTGCTTTGTCTTAGGAAGACCCAGATTTCAAGAGGACCAAGAGTCAAATTAAAATTTAAACACTTTAAGTAACCATGGCATATATAAGATCCAATTGGGAGCATAACAGGATTTTCTACTTTCTTTTTTAGTCCCAATTTGCACTAAAACGGAAATGAAATTTGAAGGTACAGAAATTGACATCACTTTGGAAGCAGAGAGGGAGATGCTGCAAATGATTAAAGTACCTTCTCTCTCTTGTTAAAAGTCCTAGTCCAGATGCTGATTCTCACACCTTACTTTTCAGTAAAGTAGAAAGCAAGTTTCTGTAGCCAGAAGATTTCTCAAGCAATGTGCTGTTTAGTCCCAGCCAATAAATATATACCCAAACACTAGGGGAGGGTTGATTTTTATGCTAACCTACAATATGCTTTCATTTTGAGTTTTGCAAATGTGGAAATCCAGACAATGAAATGTGTAAACAGTTTTGCCTATACAGGCTAACAAAAAAACCCTTTTTGATAGTACTAATTGCTTATGATTTGAGTACTAAATGATTTATAAACAATACAGAGGGAAATGCACCAGCTCAAAGACACTGCTGTCCTCTGTGAATTACAGTCCAAGACATCTGTTCCTGTAGGCCTTTACTGTATAAGACTTTCCCAAGCTGGACAACCTCACGACACATGTTTATCTAATATGCCCTGGGGAAAAATTTTTGTGGGGGGGGGACAAGATCATTGTAGAAGAGACACCTCAACCCAAGAGAAAAAGAGTCTGAGAAACACCATCTTAATTTTGCTAGATATGAGCTTATGAAAAATGGCTCTGACTAGCTTTCGAGATTCTCTAATTAGCAATATAAGCCTTTCCAAAAATCTATGTGGTTCTTGTTTTCTGAGATTGCATAACCTAAAAGGGTTGACACATGGATTTTAATCTGAAGAATTTCTTGTCCAATATGGCCATCGCTAACTATTCTTGGAGAAGTCCACACAACTGGAACACCTCAAGGTTAGAAAAATCTGCTTCCAAAGCATATAGCCTTCAGAAGTAGCTTAGGTTCTAAACTATATATTCTTTCCCTCCAACCAGATGAGAGAAACATTAACAGGGGAAGTGATGACAGGATAATCAATGCTCTCATATATTTTCATATTGGTTTGAGATTCTGGGAGCTGCAGGTCATCATATATGAAGGAGAGAAGGAAGTTTGGGTTGATGGACCAATTCCCCACAGAATAACATAAGGCTGATTAGTAAAGGAGAAGGATGAGATGAACTAATTACTTTTTGTAGGACTGATTATGTTACCTAGTTTGGATAATGAAATGTCTGCAAGAAAACAACTAATCTTAGAGAGCACCAAGGATTCCTAATTACTTTTTTTTGTTTATACAGCCTTCTTCTCCAGCAATGAGCTTTCTTCAATAAGAAAAAAAGAGACTATGCAAATAACTCAACCAATCTCTAAAGATCAGAATGCTAGCCTTTCATACTCTGAAAACTACTATGTATCCAGGAAATCCTGCCAGACAGTCAAAGCTTGAAAATGACTGAGAAACATGGTATTTTGCCATCAAAAACAGAAGACAAGCAGGCTCTAGTTAAAAGGCTAAGCTTTTGCCCAAATGAAACCTTTCCAAAATAAAGAGAATGTCTGCTGGCTGCTAGTTGACCTCAATTGAAAAAGGATGGCAAATTAGCACCAATGCCAAGCCTTACCTAACACAATCCTATGAATCAAAGAGATAACGGTCGGCAAGACTTACTAAGAAGACACAAGAAATAATGCCAGTTTTGACATAATGGCTACGATCCATCTCTAACTTACATTCTTCTAACAAAGAAGAATAACAATCTAAACATCAGAGAGGGAATAGTATAAAGGATTGAGACTTAGGGGGATCTGAAGATGTCCAAATACTAAATTAGACAGTTGGATCATTTAAGCTGTCTAAAACTAAAAATGGTAACCACTGATACTAACGTAGCTGTAAAATTTAACAGGCCATATTTTCCCATTATGTGTCAAATGAAAAAAAAATCCGTTTCTGACACCATCCATGCTGAAGGAAGCTGCTGAAGGAAATGGTGGAAAGAGGGTGCCGGTAGGTCTCTTATAACTTTTGGGCACCCTTTTGGTATCCTCGTCATTTTTTAAAAGCATCTTAAGAGTCCTTAGACCAGGGGTGTCAAACTAAGCCCACGGGCTGAATCCAGCCTGCAGGGTGCTTGGATCTGGTCTGCAGGGCCGCCCTGGAAAGAGTGAAGGATTGGCCCACAGTGCTTCTCAAGTCAAGTCAAGTCAACTCTGCCACTGAAAACAGAGTTCAGGAGGGCTTCAGGCCTCCCAAGCTCTGGTTTTGCTGTCAGAGGGTTGCAGGAGGCCAAGGTTGCAGAAGGCAGCCAAAAATGGAGTTCGGGAGCCTGTTTTTGATGATAGAGTCCTCAGGCCTACACAAGTGCCCCCCAACATGAGTGACATCGAGCTGGCCACATCCAGCCCAGCCACGCCCACCCTGGTCCTTAAGGTCAAACACAATCCTGATGCGGCCTTCAATGAAATCAAGTTTGACATCCCTGCCTTAGACCATCAGAAGTCAGTTTGAATACCTAACTTTCCAACCCAATGGAAATCGTAACTACATATCTTGAGCCTTTGGGAATTGCATGGTGTGAAAAAAGTGGATATCAAGCAAGATGGAAACTATTTGGTATTCTGTTGGCTCCAGTTTTAACTCCGCATGGGATGTCACTACTCCTGAACAAGAATGATTTGTGAGTTAACCTTGTGAGCTATGTTGGATTTGCAGGAGGATATCATGGCTAGTGATGTCTTCACTAGCACTCAGCTTTAGCTGGTGTGTCAGCAGTGGGCCTAGCCAAAGTGAGACACCCTGGTAACAGTTAACTCAAACTTTCATCATCATCAGAATACATAATTGCAACATTCTTTTCAGCCACTTTTGAAGACCACTTGAAAACTGTAATTAACGCAGAATACAGTAGCCTACGTGCTAACTGGAGATATGCCACTGCAGTGTAACACTGTATTCTGATAGGTTTCAGAGTACTGTTAAAAATGCTATCCTTTATTGCTTGGTTTCCAGACAATTTGAGGGTCATATCCTACAAGTATAACTGGACCCATCTGGAATGATGATAATGGTTATGATTCCCTATTGACATAAAAGAGGTGGGAGGTTGGAGAAAGTGTTTTCCACGATGCTACCATTTTATAGAGGAAAAGTATGGGAGCAATAGGAAAACCTTTAAGATGGAAGTCTTCTGCAAAGTGTTCTAAGCCTAATGGTGATTAGTGGTTTAGAATTGGTGCCATAGTTTTTACAGTTTATTATAACATATTTTATCATTTTAAACTGTTGAGTGTATTCTCATGTTTTGTCATATTCTAAACCATCATAAGTCAATCCTTATTCTACCAGTAAAAGAACCAAACAAATAGATTTCCATTCTCCATATTGCTAATTACTGGCTGGAGTTGTCTAGAATGTGCCCAAAACTTCTCACCTATTCCTGGACAAAGGCAGAAAGAAGCTGCTTCAAGAAGCATTTTACCCACAAGAGAACAATGCTAAGAGCAGCAGGAAATTCAGCAAGTGTCAATGGGTCATTTTCAGTTTTCTAACTAAAAACAATTAAATGGAAAACAACTGGTATTAATTAGATCGTAGAATGGGATATCAAAAATACGTCTGCTGATTTTATTTTTCTATGGTTTCGTGCATTCTTATCAAGAAAAACTTAAGAAAATTGCTGTTTTGGGTACTTGTTGATTTTGTCTATTAAAAAATCTAGTACTCCCGAGATACATCTATAAACATTATTAAGTAAGGATAGTAGCAAGAATGTGAAATTGTCATTCAAGTATTGTTTAAATTAGGTCATTAAATGACCTTAGCCTCAATCCCCTACCCTACAATACCATTTAATTCTCTTGGTGGATATGTAGATTATTTAGATAATATTGACAAAGTCTTTAAATATTCTAAAGCTTCATAAACTTCTTGGTATTTTTCATAAAAAAATTAAGCAGGTTTGGGTCTGGCCTGTACTTGAATGGAACTGTGGGCTAGATTGGAAAGTATAAAATAAAATCTTGAAAGAGGGCACTAGATAGCACTTCTCTACTATTGCCAAGGTCTACAAAAAGTCATCAGGGGTCACACTCAACTCAAAGACTTTACACAAAGGAGCAATTCTATACAGTAGCTTTTAAAGAACTGTGCTCCTCTGTCAGTAGTCCTAAAACTACAGAAAGCGTCTTTCTTCAGCTGTATGCTTAGCAAGACTTGGAAATATACATAATTTTCTGTGCCCTGAAGGCTGTGGTCTATACTAGATATAAAGTCACAAGTGAACTTACAAGTGCATTTCACATTGGCAGCATTATATTATGTAGGGATTTCTAAGATTTCTTCCTTAAGGATACAGAACAACTGACATTCTATTCTAATAATTTTCAAGTGAGGATATCAAATAGCTATGCAATAAAAACTAATAGCTAGAGAAGATCTACTGCTGCATCTCTGGGACAAATTTTCTGAAATGCACTATACCTCTTGGCAATAAAACAAACTGAATGAAAAGATGAATATAATTCATCTATATTAAAACACGTATTTTATAGTTTTGTATCATGTGCTGCAGAATATACTACAAAATTGGATAGGGTCAGGTTACAAAGTGATTCCAATTAGGAAAAACTCAAGATTTAAGGAGTGAAAAGTATGCCTTAAGGCACTTAAAATTCTTCCCACCCCAATGAAAAGCCCAAAGTCAAGTACTTTTGCTCCTTCAATTCTTGGGAATCTCTGGTGACTAGCAAAGGAGCTACTGTAGGTCAAATGAAAATAACTTTGGGCCAGTAGATGTTCTCTAGTGATTAACACTCCACCTGCATTATTATGTGGGAAAAAGGAAGCAGGAGAATTAGGTATGTTAATCACCTTGTGTTGACCTACATAAATGAATAAGATAAAAATCTAATTGTAATAATAATAAATGGAATCCAGGAATTTTTCTTTTTGCATTCTCTGCTCACTCTCTCTCTCTCTTTCAGCCCAATCCACTTCATAGGATTGTTGTGAAAAAAAATCAAGGAAGCGCTATATAGGATGGCTTGGACTCCTGTGAAAAGTTGGGATGGATACATGTCAAAAAAGAAAATAAATAAATTTTGGAGTAATAATTTGCAAAAAGTGATCTTTGGAAAAGTATAAATTTGTTCTATATTAAAAACTTAGAAATAATTCATGCTGTTTAGATCATGCATCAGTGCTGAATGTTTGATATCGTAATTCTGAAAGAGAGAAAGCAAAATTCATTTTGTTTTTGCGTTTCTGCCTCTATTGATATCAGCAAAATCATCAAAGGGCTCAATGAAGTATGTTGAATTTTCCATGAGCAGAATACATAACTTGGCTAAGTCTAACTTCAGTTCTAACCCAAGTTTAAGGTCTTGCAGCTTCAGGCTGCCAGACAGTTTCCCTAATCTGATTTAGTAAGTCTAATAATTCCATCTTTGTGGTCTGTCAAGGCCAACTAACCACCTAATTATGTTTTTTGGCATATGAGGAACTTTACATCACTCTGTTTTCACCACATTAGGAAAGGATAGCATTCAGTTTGAGACCTTGGTAGAACGCAATAAATGATTAGTTGGCTTTATTTTGACTTTCAAATCAGACATTATGCAGGCCTGTAGAAGAAAGTTTTACAAACTATGCCACATCAAGACTCCATATGTATTTTGTTTCTGTGCATACAAGGGAAGGGAAACTGCATTTCATTTAATCCCCATGTACACCAATACATGCTAGAGACACCATTCAACAAAAGATAGAGGTCACCATTTTGTCCCATGTATAAGGGAATCAAAGGAAGATAGATCACATTTTTACTATTACCATACCATACAGAGGATTTCAAAGAAGAAATACAT
>JANHFJ010004650.1:15127-25257 GCA_032468195.1 Cerberus rynchops | reverse complement strand
AAGGCAACAAACATTCCCAGGCCTAGTCCCACTATGTCCACTACTCACCCCAAATTTCCACTTTATCTGCATCTTGCTCCCAACCTGAGTGAAGCCAGCATAGCAGTTACTGGGTTAGTAGGAGCCATATATCTGAGCAGGCACAAAATAAAGTTATCATAGCAGGTTCATGCCACATATAAATACAAAGCAAACCAACCATAATTAGCATAATGTGTGACTCCAGTTGGGAGAAAAATGTCCCGAGTGAAAAATCTCAAATATTAAACTATGACTTCCGCTAGCCATGCTTACATGGTCAATGGGAACTTGGAACAAAATAACTACAGAGCCACAGATTTGCCAACAAATTCAGCATTCCTCAGCTTTCTTTTCTTACAGGTGACACATCTGAATAAAATCTCAGCAACACCTTACAAGACAAATTAAACTGAGCCATCAATGACCCTTTGGTTCCATTCTAGAAGCTGCATTTCAGTCCTTAGTAAAAAAGCATCTCTGCCATCATGTGTACTTTAATATTCACTTGAGACTTTATGGTTCATCAAAATTCTATTTAAAAAAAAAAACCCTGCTAAATGAGAGCCAATATGAATGTAGCAGTTAAAATATTATTTATTCAGCACTCACAGTAGTTAAGCTTAAATTAGAATCAAATTTAAATATCTGCTTAGCCATGATACTTCCCAGATGAGTAAAGTTAAACTATAAAAAGCCTAATGAAGCTTAAAACTGGCAAAATTTAGCATGCTGGACAAATAGAATTGATTTGTTTTTAACTGTGATTGGTTAGATGTCCAATAGGATGGTGAGTACAATTATAGTAGAGGGAAGTCTTCTACCAGATAAAAACAAATATGCAATTATTTTAATTTTATAACTTACCTACTTTATAAATATTCAACTGGTATTTTTAGGATTGAAACCCTAATAGACTTCATTAGGAATAACTCTGAGCATGGGGGAGGGGGGTAATTTTAAGTAAATGCATCTATGATTATATTGCTTAATTATTTTTTAATTAAATTTTTTAACAAGTTTTCACTGAAGAGTCATGCTAGTTAAGATGAGTATAGTCTAGAAAGGCAGTGAGCAGCTTGGGAAAGAAACTGGACATATTGCATAATGATAAGCCTTGTATGCTCTTAGAAAAGGGATAGAAATGTTTTCTCCCATCTTAACCCTAAAATCAGCCATCATATTCAATAATCCCCAAATCAGCTCAAGGGCCCTTGATTAACTTTTCTCCTCTATCTGCAGAAGACAGAGAGACTTTGGGTACCTGGGACTTCTCCATACCAAATACTTAAAATAAACGCAAGCTAGTGACAATTGCCACTAAAATAATATATACACATTCAAGACAATCATTTTTTAAAAGATTTGTTATTTGCTCTGATTTATACTTTTTCTTCTGTAAGTCCAGCTGCTTAGCTTATGCACATCTGAATATACAAACAAAAGTAACGTGTGAATAAACATTCTTGTTTTAATGAAGTAATTTTTAGAATGCATGATTGTAATGTTGCTTTTTACACAATATGTGACAGTTTTAGCATTCCATTTCATTAACCAGTAATTTGCTGAAGAATACGGTAACTATAAGAAACAAGTCTGAAGTCCATAAACATATGTTAATATGTGTTTTACTCTTAAAGATTGGAAAAAGAAAAAAATGGTCAAAAACCGATTGTATGTAATACATAGAACAAAAAAGCTTACATAATCATTTATTTATGCGTGATTAAAGTTTATGACAGTTATTCTAACTTGCATCCAGCAACATTATCAACATAGCATCCAACTTCAACCAGTAAACACTATTTTATGTTCTTGGAATACTGCTCAGACTGGCCCAGATGCACCGCTTCCTATAATTATGCAGATTTGCTGTAATGAAAACACTATTTGATGTTGCGCACTATTCGCCTGCAATGATTTGTTTTCATTTCCCCCAATGCTTGCTCCAGTTGTTGGATTAGATGGAGCAATGTGGCAGGATCAGTTTGTAGTATTTTTGTCGTTTGATTTTCATTCTCATTAAGGTGTAGCTTCAAAGTTACAGCTGGCTTAATTTGTTGCCTCAGACTTCTGCTGGCAAGCTATTTAAATTGTGAGATGGAAAAAGTGATAAACATAAAGATGAATTAAGAGCAAGTCATAAAGCAAATGTTTACAAAAATGTAAGTTTGTTACATTGCATACCTGTTTCTTCCTTATTACTGAATATTCCAGTTTTATTGCAGTTTAAAAATTTCAACCAGAACTAATCAGCATCATCTTGGGCATTCATTTGTGTACAACATTGTATGCTCAAGAAGGAAGATGTAAAGTATGTTTTTGCACATCTGTAGACTATGTTTTTTTCATTGCCTTACTACAGGTAGTCCTGATTTAGGACAATTGGAAACAGAATTTCCATTGCTAAGCAAGGCAGTTAAGTGAGTCATACCTGACTTTAGGTTCTCTTTTACCATATTTGTTAAAGCAATCCAGCTTCCCCCGTTGATCTAGCTTGTCAGAAGCCAGCTGGGAAGATCACAAATGGCAATCTTAGGATCCTGGGATGCTCCAACTGTCATAAACACATGCTGATTGCCAAGCCCCCAAATTTTGATTACATAGCTGTGACAATGCTGCAATGGTCATAATGCGAAGACTGGCTATAAGTCACTTTTTTCAGAGCCATTGTAATTGTGAACAGTTGCTAAACAAATGGTTGTTGAGGACTACCTCTATAGTCCTTGAATTACAACCATTTGGTTAGTGACTGTTTGAGGTTACAATGTACTAAAAAAAAACCTGACTAATAGGTTTTCACACTTTCGACCACTGCAGCAACCCCATGGTCATGTGACCATAATTCGGATGCTTGGCAACTGACATGTATTGCAGTGGTCATATGATCATCTTTTGTGACCTCCTGACAAGCAAAGTCAACAGAGAAACCAGATTCACTTAACAACCGTGTTGCTAACTTAACAAATGTCATGCTTCACTTAACAACTGTGGCAAAAAAGGTCGTAAAATGGGACAAAATTCACTTAACTGTCTTTTTTAACAACAGAAATGTTGGGCTCACTTGTGATTGTAAGTCGAGGACTACCCATACACAGCCTGTTTTCTGCAGTAATTTTGGTTGCTTTAAAACTTCGTGGATAACTAAGACAACCAGAATACGGTATGTTGTGATTTTTTTTTCTGGAATCTAACACATTTTTGACATTTAACAAAAAGGCAACTGAATTATTTTATAAAAGTCAAATAATCCAAATATCATGGTTGTCCAAATATAACCCATTTGGATGGAGGGGATGCCTATTAGATCCAAACACACGTTGAATTTTAATTACATATTTTGTTTCAATTTATGGTGTGTGTGTATTCAAGTGTAGTGTTTTCATGCATGTCCACGTTCTGCTTTTTTGAGATCAATCGTTGATTTATTGGTTATGACAGGAGTTGAACAACTAGCTTGTCCCCTAAAAGTCACTCCTGACATCATGGGCTTAGAAAGGAAGACTGGCCCAAAGCCATCCATCCAGTTTTTATGTCTAAGGTGGGACTAGAATTCACAGCATCCTGGTTTCTGGCCTGGTGCCTTAATCACTACACCAAACTGGCTCCCATGTGAAGCTATTACATTACCTTTGTAGGAAAGACTTCAACTGCCCCTGTCAATTAGATAATCCCTCCCTCCCAAACACACTTACATATATTTATGGTACGGTATGTGTTATGTTACAATGTTGCAAATATGTTATTCTTGTTTTAATTTCAAGAATGGGCTGCTAAACAATTTAGTGTCTGATTTTTATTAGACTAGACTATGTACATAACTTTTTATTATTCTCACTAGCACTTTTAATGTTCTTTAAACTTTCATTAAACTACGTTTTGAATAATTTATTACATTACCATTTAAAATGACCAACATTTATTCCAAATTTTCTATTGCAAAATAAGAGGCAATTTGAATAAAATTCCAATAATTTGCATGGAGCAGGATGTACTATTGCACTAGTAAGATGGGAATGATGGAAATTTATAGAAGTATTTTCTTAATATGAATAGATTAAAGGTGCAAATTGCATTATCCTAATGAATAAATGGATAACTCATATCGTTCACTTTATTGTATCCTTCTGTGAATAATTATATGACAAAACGCATGATTTCATAATACTGCTACCTTTATCTTCTGGAAAGAATGAATACTTGCTCATTTGAAACCAATAAACAAATTTGGTTCATACTGGAGTTGATATAAATCAGTGAATATCTACTAATGATTGTAATCTTACCTGCACATCTAGTCTCCACTCCAGATTATGATAGCTAGGAAACTTTGGTGTTAGTTCACTCAGAATATTTCTGATCTCCTTTCTGTTATCAAGATAGAGCTGAAGTAATAAGGCATTCAATTCTTCAGGAAATTGTAAGACGAGTATTGAGTCTTGAAAATCTATTTCAGATATCTAAAAAGTAGTAAAATGCAGAACATTTAAATTTTCAGTTGCTTTTATTAGATTTTTCCTTGCTCCAAATATATTTCTTGTTCCAAAGATCATATTTCCTACTGTGAAATATGATCGGCCACTAGAAATCAGCATATAAAAATATGCAGATAATCATCAATAAGTGCTCTTAAAGTCAGTGAAACCTGAATAGGTAGAAGAATAACGAAATAGTAAATGCACCAAAACCAGAGGAATGTTTAAACTTTCATCTGAAACACCACACCTTCGTAGAAGTGACACATGCTTAATTCTCCCCCACAAAACAATCTGAAGTATATGCTTATTTCTCTAAATAGAACAGATTGTGTAACCACTTACCATGAGTTTTGAGCTCTCAGTGAGAAGGTATGTTAATCCTTCTACTCCGTGCTGAATTGTCTCACTACTAACATTAAGTTTTCCTAAAAAATGAAAAAGTCCGCAGAAATACAACATATAAATGGCTAATAAAGGAAACAAGTCATAAAAATAAATCATAAGGTATAGTTAGCAAACATAAACTAGGTTGCAAATGTAAATGTATTTATTAAAAGCAAGGTCTCTTGAATTCATGTAAATGATTAACAATGATTGAAAAGAGAAGCACGAAGAGATCTTTGGCTTACAATATCAACTGAAATTCATATGAACATCTACTAGAGATCAGATCTCAATAAATGTTTTTCTTCTAAAGCTAACTCTTCCATTCTTTATTAGAAAGGTAGGCCTTTGCTGCTTAGAATGAAAACTGCGAGTAATTTGCCTATGTGCTTTATGTCAAATATGGAAAGCCTATGGAAAACATGTTTACTATATGTGACAACTCCATAACATGATATATAATGTTCAGATTGTACCCCCCTTTTTCAGAGTATTCAGGCTTAACTTATATCCAATTCTGAAACTGCTGCACGAATTCTGATGAAATCTCAGTACAAATGCAGTGGTTTAACAATAGCTGAAAAAAAATATTTGAACATGGCTTCTGCTTTGTAAGGAACTGAAAAAAGAATTTGAGCACCTTCATCAAAGATACACCTTTCATTATTTAGAGATATGATTTCAAAATTTCCTTGTTGCTTTACATTTGATAGTCATGGGGTACAAATCAGAGTCCTAGTAAGATTTGACTACTTATTTGTACCCCATGACTATCATTAAGTGTTGTATCTTATGATTCCTGCCATATGTACCATTTCCTTTAATGATAGCATATGTACTAAAGACAAATTCCTTGTGTGTCCAATCACACTTGGCCAATAAAGAATTCTATTCTATTCTATTTGCAAGCCAGTTTCCACCATTTCTGGACCCAGAGTAATAAACTATATAAATAAAACGATATGAACATTTTCCCCTTGAAATGATAGATGTAAGCATGCATTAACATTTACTTTTTGCTTCCTAAATTGCTTCTGATTTTCAACACATTAGAAAGTTGCTTAACAGTTTATTTTGATAATTTCTAATTTACAGAGATACACTCATGCCAGATTCATATTTAAGCACTGATTTAACAACCGGGAATTGCAGAAAAACAAGTAAACAGGCTGATCAAAGAAGTGTAAAATGCCCCATCTTTTCTCCGAATTAAACAGAAAATTGAACAGGTTATTCCTTTACATAATATGTAAATTAACTATTCCCCCTTCCTTTGTCATGTACAGTAAAATTCTACTTTCAGAAGTCTCATTTGCAAGACTGGAATCAGGCCTTTTCACACTGAGAATGACCTTTGTAACTTTACTGTTCTCCTTCAATGCCTTACTGGTTTTTCTTCTATGGTTAACACAAGCATTGATATCTGAATTCAAGGCTTATTGGTTTGATGGTGGATGGGAAACTAAAAGTCCCCCCCCACACACACACTTTCAATTTTACCCTCTATACTCTAAAACTAAATCGAAACAAATCTTTGCTTCTCTGTAAAAAAGAAAAAGGACTTGCTTATTCTGATTTCCCTTCTTCACTTTCACTTCATTTGAACTAAAAAAAAAAAAAGCTTGTAGTGTCTTCTCTTTATCAATAGGGGAGGTTAACAACGAAACAAGTCTTCATAGATGAAGAGAATCAGCTATGGCTTATGATAAGGAAAATTCTGTTATTACTTTCTCCCCAACAAAATTTAAACATTAAATAAATCCTAACCTTAACAATAAATTAATAAAAGCTTTAAAATTAAAGGAAAAAATAAAGTTACCCCATTTCTTTTGGACGGTAGCCTTTAGCATACTATACAAAGCCCTCAAGCTGAAAGAAGCTGTATTTTCTTATTTTAACTTCCTCAACAAAGTTTCCTATGCCAATCACCCTGCTGAGTTGGTTTACAATTTTTTGTAATCCATGATCCTAAAATATTTTGGACCAAAGTACAAATCTGATCGCTAGTTGCAATTGTTTATTGGGTTAACATCATTATAGATGTGTCATCTATTTCTGTCTGTTGCTTTTATAGCCAGAAAACATATTGTTCTTATACTTACTTGCTGCTCCTTCATAGACTTTAGGATTTGTGCCTTTTCTTAAGAACTCAATAGCAATACGACCAAATTCATTGACAACTGAAAAAAGAAACACCATAATGGAATTATGAGTGGGACATAGAAGAGCCTCCTTTAAAAGTACTCCATTTGAATACAACAAATCTCCATCCACAGCAAATTATGAATCTGCTTCTGAATTTACAGAGAGAAATTTAGAGAATAATGAATATGGGCAGAAGTGGACAAAAAAAAGGAACTAGCAAAACATTATGTACTGCCAGAATAAAATTTCAATCCTTATTTTTCACTGTCCATATAACAATGAGCTAGATTCTACAAAATTCTGACTTAGAAATAAATATTAGACTAATGCACAATACTCAAAACATTTATGTATAATTCATTCTATCAGCTAAACCTGAATGGTACCATCTGTGGTTTGTTCAGTGTACCTTGGCATTGTCCCAATGACCCATAATCTAAAAAGAAGCCATGATTTCTGATGATGTTATTAAGGAACAAAATTCCTTAATAATGTTATGAATAATGTTCATAACATTAAACCGATTTGCATAGAAGTTTAACTAGGAGCAACAAGCCAAGTAGCAGCAACAGAACCCCAAACTACTTTTTCTGAGAAAACCGTAATTGTTCAGAAAAGTATGTTAGAAATATTTGTCATATGATAAATGATATTTGTCATATGATAAAAAGGCTTTCACATTATTTGGATCACAAAATGACCATGTGAAGAGAAGCCGAGATAAGACAGAATACTGCCCTGACTTACATTAGCAGGCACAACTAGCCAATTTACATTTAGGTCTGTGGGTTTGTTTTCCTTGTCATATGATCCAGGAACTCTTATTTCTCTTACAGTATTTAGATACTTTATGTTTTATAATAAATATGTTTTATAATAAAAGTATTATGTCATCATTTTGTTTGAATTCTTTGGCTTCCTCAAATCCCAAAAAGACAAAATTAACCAAAGTAAGAAGAAGAAAATGTTTTGGTTGGCTCAAATGTTACATAGATGCAACATGTCTGTTATTGATTCCAATTATTCCAAAAGAAAGGTTGATCTATAACTGCAGTTACAACCTAGGAAGGGTGGTTTTCAAACACAAATGAAAGTAATAGCAAATAGGGTTTTGCAAAACATTAAAAAATGAAGCTTTCCAACTCCTTTGGGGAACATTAAAGCAGTCATATGGTTTGCAATGCTTGTACTGCTGCTTTAAAAACTGATTTGGGCTATCTCAATGAATCAGTTTACTGGGGTGAAAATACACAGCTGCTTTAGCAGTTCAAAAATAAATGCTGCTGTATGTACATTCCTGCATTTTATAAAGCACTTTTGTATGTTTTGCCTAGTCCTCTAATGAGAACATAAATCACATGTGGACACAAATCAAATTGTTTAATGCTTAATCAGTTGGCATAGGTAAAATTAATCTGTATATGATTCCATTTATACAAGTTTCTATAGTTGGTTATAGAGTTAGCGCTATCAATTTTGCATATCAAACTACATATGAACTGAAACTGGGTGGGGAAGCTTTGGCAGTTTTTGAAGTGCTTCTGGAGTGGCAGCCACAATGTGCTTCCTAATATTACTGAATGTGACCAGGAAAGTCCCTACCTCAAAAATTAGATATTATGTTGTGTATTGGATTAATACAATTATTGTCACCAAGATTCTGTATAGAGTAAATGGACCCAGACAATGTACTGTTCACTAAGTATGTTGAAGGGGAAAAAAATCAGATGTATTCACAAGAAATCACAAAATGACCCAAACATCACACAGAATGCAATCTGTTCACTAAGTATGTTGAAGGGGGAAAAAATCAGATGTATTCACAAGAAATCACAAAATGACCCAAACATCACAAAGAATGCAATCTGAACTCAGGTTATATGGCTAATTTGGTTCAATTTACTCGAGTTAACTGCAGACACAGGAATTGTCTCTGCTAGAACATATGCAATTGTATTAATAATCTGCAATATGAGGATTAGATGGTTTATTTAATCTGAGATGATTAGGTTATGCTAAATGATTGTGCAAGTTGTCAGACTTGGCTATTGTTCACACAACACAGAAACAGTCACAAACTTGTTAAGATTGATTAATTAATTAACTTTGTTAACTAGCCACCTGTATGTTACACAAACCTAAGCCATTTAGCTATTCCACTTTTCAATGTATTGTATAAACCTAAAAACAGTTTATTTCTATAAACTGGATGATCACATCATATAACTACTACTGTGCTATGCAAACTCAGTTACTAGTTTGTAAACTATGGATTATTGCTTAATTGTTACATGAACCAGCTAATTATGCTTCATTTAACTATTAATCAAACCACATTTTAATCAAATGCAAACAAAGAAAAAAAATTAAATAACTTGGTTCACTGTAAAAATATTTTAATTGCAAAAAAAGTAAAATACAAAACAAAACAACTAAGCCAAAGTCATTCCCAATATAATTTTCGATCAACTGGAAGTTTCACAATTTTTTCTCTTAGAATTTCTGCAAACATTTACATTTAACAAAGATACTAAGATATATGAGTAAACATCATAGGAATCATTCTTCCTTTAGATTTATAGTCTCTGTTCTTCATTTAAAAATATTTACATAAATTTTAATATATTTTGATCTTGAAGATACAGAACGAAGTACTCCAGATGTTGTGTATTGTCTTTTTGGCCTTGAAAGCAATTGCAAGATGTTCTAAAGCTGCCTTAGAAAAGCTCTCCTGTTAAAACTGGAGAATTAACATAGGTCGAATTATAGAGTAGGTTTGTTATTATTTCTTGAAGCTTAAAAGTCAAAATGAACCATAGATCTACAAAGAAACTAAAGTGAACTCATGATGGAAAGGTTTAACAGAAAGCCATAGCCTTAGGAATCAATAAAATTGTAGTAGAATTGTTATTCTTACTTGAAAATAAATAATTGTATTACAAAAGCAAGGGCAGGACAGCTATTTTCATTGGGCATAGGTATTTGCTACAAACATCTTTGCTGGCAATGCTGATAAAACCCTTTTAAACTGTGAGGATAGCCACACTTCCCTGGAAGCATACTCTAAAGCAGGGGTCTCCAATCTTGGCAACTTGAAGACTTGTG
>JANHFJ010004649.1:218018-237367 GCA_032468195.1 Cerberus rynchops | reverse complement strand
TTATCTGGGGAGGGAAAAAGCCAAGAGTTAAACTGAAGATAGTTCAAGATGCTCGAGAAAGAGGAGGACTTAAGGTATAAATATTAGTCAGTTGCCAAGCATTTGAATTTGTATCACATAAACCGTGGGGATACTGCAATGGTCGTAAGGTGAAAAATAGTCATAAGTCACTTTTTTCAGTGCCATTGTAACTTTGAATGGTCACTAAATGAACCGTTGCAAGTCAAGGATTACCTGTATAAGAAATGTGGTTTTTAAAAATGGAGCACAGTGGGTTTTAAAATATATTTAGTTATGTGCCTTTTGTGAAAGGAAAATGCATTCAGGAATGTGTAAAGTCACATTCAATTTTAAATTCTTGACCTCTTAACATTGTAGTGAAATGTAAAGATGGAGTGTAAAAGATGCATAAAATGGAAATATGCTTGAAATAAATTGCTGAGTTTATCTGAAACCCAGTGGTTCTTATTCACATTGGCCCTTAGACAACTAAGAGAAATGGCAGTAAGTGCCTAATCTTTAGTAAATCTAAGACATGCTTCTGTCTGTATCTATCCTTTAAATAGTTTTCCTACAAGAAAAATCCGTTGAATCCATTTTTATTTGATCTCTATGCATGTTCTTATATAACATATTAGACAGTTTATTTAGGTGTGAAAGACGAGATCCACACATGAAGGCTGAATTAAACTGATTTATTACTAAACAGTTTAGAATCTTCTCAACTAACAATTAGCATCTGCTTGGAGTTAGATAAGGGTCCTCAGAATTCAAAGGGTGTTGGATTTAGTCTGTTTGTGGCTATGTAGGAATTCTAGGCTGATCTCTCTTTTAACCTCACCCCCAAGTTCTGTAACTCCTACAGCTTGTGATACTGAAAATCTGCTTAAAGTCAGCTTAATCCATGAAAAAAGAACATGGACCATGGAGAAATATAAATTTTGGAAAAAAAATGGAGGAAAAACCATCCTGATAAATAAATAGAACATACAAAAATGCAGTTAAGGAGACATAAGATAAAATTACTAATTGGGTTAAAAAAAACCAAATTATATAAAAGGAATTTTCTGAAATATTCACAAAGGGAACTTTTCTTTCTCTGATAATATAACTATTAGCAAGGATTGAATAAAAACACTCTTCTGGATCACAACCTTCCTTACTAGGAAAAAATGTTCAATTAGTTTCTCTAAGGGACAAGGGTTCATCCAATATTTGATTTCAAAGATAGATATAGCTTTAGCAAAAGTAAAATTTGATATTTTAGTATGAGCCAAGAAGTCGGCAGTCAAAATTAGAAAAATACTATCATTTGTATTTGTGTGATTATTTGAAATAGTAGTTGTTTTTTGAAAACATTCATACTATACTTGAAGATTAACGTAATAAAAATCATAAATATATAATTTCAATCTATTTTTTCTATACATTTTTCTGTTAAAAATATGGATTTCTGTAACAGACAAGCATGTTGGTGACCACTCATGGAAACACAAAAAGGTATCTCTTGAAGTTGAAAAGCTATTTCAAGTGAACCTTAAGATGTTTAATTCTTACAGTTAACAGAGGAATTAGGAAAAATAAATGCTAAGGAGCGATCTTTTCAGTTGAAAATATTGGATCTAGAAAATGAATTAAGAGAGAAGAAAAAAGAAAAGAAAGAGTTATCCAAAAGATTGGACAGTGTAAGTAGACATTTTTTTCATATCAAAATGCTAGATGTGTGTACTGTAATAGCATATCATACAGTTTAAGACTGATCATTCTTTTTATTATTTCAGTATTGCTCTAATTTGTCTTAAACCTTTGTCTTAAGTTTATGTTGTCTTAAACTTTTTAAACTCATTAGATTTGCATAAGAACTTAAAAAGATTAAACACATTGTATTAACGAATGAAGTATATTTTATTTTTAAATAAGCTAATTAGATTGGTTCTCTAGCTCACATCTATTTTCCAATTCTATGGTTATCACAGCAGGTGCTGTCCTTCAATAGCTACAAAAGTATGAATTTGTAGAACACCTAATCTTCACTTCCTACTGTTTGCTATCTATTCTTGTTCTTACAAAGCCCAGACTTCTTATTTTCAACAATATTGGGCAATTAGAGAAAACCTTTTCTGTTCATGTTTCTCTATGTACTGAATTATACGCCCTTCTAAGAATCCATTGAGAATTCTCTACATTATTTTTTTCGGGCTCTGGTCATTATAAAGGGCGGAAAGTGAAATTTTGAAAAGGAAGTGCCTGAAAGGAAAGGATTAAATATCCCGTCCTTGCACAAGGAGGGGATATTTAACGCATTCCGTAATTTGGAGCAAATAAGAACAAGGACTTACAAACAATGTACTTAATTCACCATGTAATATTACAATGTGTTTCTTCCTTGCATTGAACTTGCCAGGATATTGAATTAAACCAAGGGCATTTGGGATCAGATCCCTAAAAAATCATAAAGCTCATTAACGCAGATGACGAGAAATTCAAACAAACCTAACTGCAATTCTAAAATACACTTTTTAGTGAGTATAGCCATATATGTTTATTTTTGTTTTATTCGTTTATTTATCAACATTTAGAAACCGCCCATCTCCCTCACAGAGAGTCCCTGGGCAAATACAGTATGTAGGAATAAAATGTGTACAAATAAAATGTTAGCAATGTAAAAACTATAAGAGGCAAAGCTGTTTAAATTTAATATTAAAAATTAATTAAAAGGCAGGAGGAGGAGGAGGAGGACCTTCAGGGTGCTAACCAGCCCAAAGGCCAGGTGATCCTTTGTGAAAACCAAGCAAGACAGCAGAGCCAGGTTTTTAGACATTTCCAAAAGGCCAAGGGGGCAGGGGGGGCTGCTGTGTCTCTGGGGAGAGAATGTGTCAAAGAGAGTGGGGGCAATTGCACAGAACACTCTTCCTGGATCCTGCCAGTTAGACTGATGGGGTCTGGAACATACCATCCCTTTCTGAGCAGGTTGATGCAGTGGGGTGAAGACTATCCTGCAGGTAACCTATCTCTGTGCCATGTAAGGTTTTAAAAGTCATAACCAGTACCTGGAATTGGACCCAGAAGTAAACCAGCATTCACTGCAACTCACACAATGGAGGCGTAATATATTCCATCCTTAGGACATACAAAATTGTTTACGTGGCCACATTCGGTACCTTCTGGATATTTTTCAAGGGTAGTCCCATGCAGACCACGTTGCAATAGTCGAAACGGGAAAAGACCGAGAGTAGAGCCTCCCTAACTTTAGGAAAGGCCTAAACTGACACACACCATGAAGTTGAGCAAAGACCCTCCTGTACTTGTCAACAGGGTTTAATAATCTTATTAAGATCGGTTAAGCTGAAACGTCCAAGGTAATCATTGTTAAAAAGTACAGCCAGTGTTTCCTTGGACTTCTTTTTTTTAATATAAAAATGTTATTAGATTTTCCAAAACAAACAAAAAACAATGTTTTTTTTATATAAAAAAATTTATTAGATTTTCCAAAACAAACAGACAAACAAAAAACAAACAAACATTGTTTCCCTGGACTTCTTGGGGCTAAGTGCATAGAATGCTTCTGTTGCTTTTTATTGATGTGAAAATTTAGTTCAGTATCTAAATCTGCACTCATTGGGTGGGCTATAAGATCTCACTGGGCTCACAAACGAATTCCCAGAGTTCCATATTTTTTCATTTAGAAAGGAGAGACTGAACAGCTCCGATAAATGGAAACCTTGCTTGGCCCTAGTTGGAGATGGCAAGGATTGAATCTGGCCCTTTTACATATAAAGATATGTGCCTCTATCTTTCCTTTTGACAAATGTACCAACTTTTATGTTCTCGCAAGGTGTTTGGGGAATATTATTCGCATCAAGTAATCAAGTAGCTTTTTTCACCACAAACCTTTAATTTATTTGAATTAACCATTCCAAACAAGGCATCAGAACACTTGGTAGATACGGATCATATCTGTCTTAAAATACTTGCTCCAATAGAATATTTTTTTTCCTTTCTTGTCTCAGGGCCATTAAGTTATATTTTAAGCATTTTCTGTTTTAGTTTTAGGCTGACAATGAAAAATAAACATGAAACTAATTTTAATTCATGCAGAGTTGTCATACAGTTAATACAGAATACATCCTTTGTTCATCTTTTTTCACACGAATAGGAGCATATCCAGTATACACATGTGCATGCACGTACAATGCACATATACTGAAAACACATTATGGAAATGAGAACACATATCAGAGTGTTCACTTCAAGTATTTCTGGAAACAATTGTGAATGGTACCGTATATACTTATAAACAAAACAAAATTTATCATTATAGAACAGTAATTTTTAGAACAATTCATCAGTGCCTCCAGAAATTGTGGGTGCTCCAAAACCGGAGCTTTTTAAAAAGAGATTGGACAACAATTTGTCTGAAATGGAATAGAGTCTTCTGCTTGAGGAGGGGGGGTGGACTAGAAGACCTCTACTATCCTTTCCAACTCTGCTATTCTTTACTAAATGTTTAAAAACCCCAAGACAGTCATTTGTGTAATCATGTTTAACTAGAAGTAGTTATTGCAGGGATTACAAATTGCAGCGATATTTTACTCACGATTCACAAATTGCAGCGATATTTACTTACCTGATGAGAAAATAACTGGCCTCCCAACTTGACTATATTAAAAAATACATTAAGAACCCTGAATTACTTGAAAACTTCCTTCTTCAAGCACTTGGTGCTGAAAATATTGATGTGTAAATTTGTAAATGATGTTTATTTGTTTGTTTTTTTCAGCAAGATAAACGTAATGAAGTGTCTTTAAAGGAACTAGAACACAGTCTTCAAAGATCAGAAAACCGAAATCAAAGTATCCAAAACTATGTGAAGTTTTTGAAAGCCTCCTATATAACAATGTTTGGCTAAATTTCCTTGGTTTTTCCCCCCACAAACTAAAGCATATTTTGGAACAGATTTTTGTCTGAGTTTATAGCATTGGAACTCATTGTGTTTAGGTTCCCTTTCACTGTGTTCCCCAAAATTCATATTTTTTGTTAATTTTTAGCAAAGTACCCAACATCTGCTGAAAAAGTATCTACCAAGTATGATTGTTCCAGAAAATTCTCGAGGGTGAAGAAATGCACAAGAGGACCAGCTATTCCAACTCTGATATACAGATCTATGTTGAAGAGATAGAAGTAGCAAGAACATTGGAGGAAGTAATCTCATAATACTGGAGTTCTTGATTTTAAGGAAACTAAAGTTTAGTGTAACCCAACAAGTATCCTGTTGTTTTTTTTAAAAAGCTAACATTAATAAACTCAGTCATAATTGCTGAAAATTCCAATGAGGAAAAAATGGAAGCACATAGAAGCAGCATGTGGCTGTAGTAGGAATTTGATTAACTTTAAAAACCAAAGAAAGAGCATATAAAAGATAGGGAAAGGAATACTTCAGTGAACAAGAATATATACAGATAAAACCTGGAAGTAAACAGATGGTGACAGGAAAGCCAGAAACTTAGACAAACCTAGTTTTGGCAAGAGATGTTAACAACAAACATGGATCCTTTAGGTATATTCAAAATTAAAAGAATGAGTTTATCTGCTGCACATTAAAGATGTCAAAAGGGAGCAAAGCAAAACGAGAATTATACAATTTTATTTTGACTCAGCCTTTGAAAAGATTATGTATTTTTCACCAGGCAATTGTGAAAGGCTACAAGACAGAGCTAGAACAATTTTTGCTAGATAAAAGAAAGGAGTTAAAAAGAACACTGAAATTTAAGGGAGACAACTTGATAGTTGTTAATTTAGAAACAGTAATCCAATGCAGAAGCAAAAAATAGTTAATGTGAAAAATGTCTTGAAATACAGTAGTTGTTGACTGCAGTGTGAAACGGCTACCAAGAAAGCAAATGCAGTTTTAAGCTGCATCAACTAAAGCATCATTTCTAAATCACAGGAAGTAATAAATTTGCTTTGCATTGTTGAGACTTCCAAGTAATAAATCCAATTTGGGCACCACACTTTAAAGAAGGATCACAATGGAACAGGTTCATAGAAGGATGAGGATAATCAGGGATGAAAAACCTAAAGACAGATCGAAAAATCTGGTATGTTTAGCCTTAAGAAAAGTAAACCAAGGAAGAAAAATGGCAATTTACAGAGATATGAAGGAAAATTACAAGGAAAAAGGCTGGCTCTCTGCTATTTCAGAAAGGAGGACACAAAATGCATTTTAAGTTGTGATTCATATTTTTTACCTTCCTAATGAACAAACCATAAGAACCAGTTATCCACTATTGGGGTGCTTTAATTTGGATTTCTGCCCTCTGTGGTTCATAACCCAAATGTCCCATCTGACTCCATAATTTTATCAAGGATTTTTGTGTGTGTTTGTGTACTGTATTTTAGGAATGCAGGTGATAGAGAAACAAGTAACACAGATAAGAAAGAGGAGTGACTATTGAATACTTTTAAAATTCCCTCCCTCTCCAGAAAATAAATCCTATTTCAGCAATGGGGTTAATCTAGGAGGTGATATCAACCAAGAATATTTTATCTGGGATGGCCTTTTGTCTTTGTTGATAATATTTTGAAAGATGGTGATGGTAACATAAAAAGTACATTTCCATGATACAGGATTGCTATTGCTTGCACTAGTAAAATGTTCTTTGTGCTTTGAATTTTCTTACTCTAGATTTTAATCCCTCTGGCTTTATGAAAATGTTTGTGCCGAGTTGCCCCAGATTCTTGGGATTTTAGCATTGAAAAGTGGACTTCTACCCTATTGTCTATAGTCCATATAGTCTTTGAAGACCTAAAAGACTTTGGATTGAGAGAAGGGAAGGAATAGTCCAAGCTATTGGACTATTAAAACCAATATTATCAATTGGTTTTTCCCTGTGCTTGAGAGTTTTAAGGGGAGGAATTCTCCTGCTCTCATACACCTTTGATTTGTTAAGTATCTGGGAAAGCAGAATTTAGAGCAGAAGCCGAAGTCTCTCAAGGCAACTTGAAATCCCGACCTGCTTTAATCTAGTCTGCCAAATAGACTATTACTAGTGTTTCAGAACCAAGACACAACTTTTATCTCTACTTCCTCGTCATGGCAAGAAGGTGCTATAAATCTTTTTGCTAAGAATGGTTTAAGCCTGATAGTAGAATCTTAATGGTTTCTTTCTATAATGTGCTGCCTTGAGGAATTTCTTAAAATATGTTCTAATCTACATCAGATTTCGTGGATCAAGAAGATGAGTTTAAGGCAGAAGTGAAATTCAGCAGGTTCTAGCAGATTTGCTAGAACCCGTAGTAAACTTTCTAAGCAGTTCGGAGAACCGGTTGTTGGAAGAAATCTTTTGTTTTTTCCCACTCTACAGGGTTAATCCTGTAAGGAAGGCAGGAAAAAAACATTCTGGTGGTGTTTCCAGCCTAATCTTTATTGCCCTGCTTACAGAAACTGCCCACCCAGTCACATGACACACACACACCCCAGCCATGCTCACCAACCCATGCCCACAGAACCAGTAGTAAAAAATTGAATTCCACCACTGGTTTAAGGCATCCCGATTCTTAAACAGTTTACAGGTAATCCTTACGTAATGACTACCTGGCTTAGTGATCAAAATTATGATACTAAAAAAGCTTTGGAATTAGTCCTCACATTTATTACCTTTGCAGCATCTCTCTACTTTTATTTTCACTTGCTTATTTACTCCTTCCAAAGTGTTCTCAAAAACAACACCAATTCAGCTGAAGGAAGTAGTGAAAAGCTATTGAAAACCAAAATAAAATTGAAGACAGAGTTGCGGTCATGTGGTTTTTATTTCGTGACTGCTTTGTATAACGACCAACTTGCCCCAATTGCAATAGCTAAACAAGAACTCTGTGTAGTAGGTTCCAGAATATCGCTTGGAACCCCAGCTTTGTATATTCAGTCAGGCTATAAAGAGAAATTGCTGTTTTATGGGCTATTGCAATGTAGTTTGAAAACCTTCCAAAAATTGCTTGTGGAAAATAAGTCTGCTAAAGTTTTAATTGAAATGGGCCTTTTTAAGGTTCATATATGATCACTGTAATGATACATAAGTTTCTGGCCTGGTTTAAAGTGCTGTTTTTGACCGTCAAAGAACTATTTTGGAGGAGATGCCAAGATCTAAGAAACAGTTTCTTCCCTCGAGCAAGAATTGCTGTTGCATGAAGTAAGAAAAGGCAAAACTGCAGCTTCTCCAGGAAGCCTCAGATATGATGCACTTGCCCTGGAGCCTCTGTGTACATTTCCTTAGCAAAGCACCTTCCAGGTTTAGGCTGAGGCTACTGGATAAACTGGGCAGGAAGGAAAATTAAAAGCTATCAATTGTATAGGAGCAATGCTTGAATAACAAGCCAATTTTTAAGGCTTGCTTGATTTCCCAATATTTATTGCTCTAAATCATCCTGGCTTGTTTCCTTGTGTTACTTTCTGATTTATTCTCCAGTCTGGATTATTGTCCAATCCCAGGTCTTCTGAACTGGTCCAGACTCATGTCTGTTGCTAAATCCTGGGACTGTCATCTTTTTTTGTCAGATAAATTGTTTTCCTATAATATACTACAGTTCTGGTTACACATAGCTTTATTCTGTGAGGTAGTAAACAAGCTGCCATAGGCATTTAATCTCCATAGACATTTAAATAAACTGCAGTAAGGATATAAAGTGGCCACAAGGACAATCTCTCATTTTCTGGACCACACCACAAAATGGTTTGCTGTTCCCTCATCTAACAATCCATCCTGCTTAGCTACTCCTAGATCAACTGATTGGTTAGGCATTGCTTTCTAGCTTAATAACTGCATTTGCACAGAATTACAAACCATGGCTAAGTTTGTACAACTTGATTCTAATCTACAGCCAACCATAATGGCTGAGCATATCGTGTACTGATGAATATATTTCCAACACCAGTAGAGCTATTAAAACAATCTTATGGAAACACACATACAATATACTTAAAGAAGAAAAAGCTACACACAGTCCTTCATGGCTCATCTGCACCATCTAATTTGTAGAGTAGTTTTTAGACACCCAGCAACCACCTGCCCAACTTGAAGTCTTTCCCACCAAAGCATTTGTCATGCCAATTCCTCTTTTTAATTATCACTGCGGCCACAGGATTATTCCTGGTGGAGGCCCTTCCTTGCAAACATGCCAGGTGCTTTTATCCACATACCAATTTACCAGCTCCACCTCCCAAGAAAGCCATTGTGAATTACAAACTACAAAAAATAAACCATGTATTTTTAGCAGCCTTAATTTTACAGGCAGGGTTTTAGAGAGAAAATATGCTTTGGCAGAAACAAAATGGTAGGTTGGTAGTTTTGTTATTCTGAGAAGGCAAAATGTTAATTTACAATGTTGGGGTATGTAAAAAAATATAGAGAATACTTTGAAATCGCAAGTGTTTTCTACATTGTAGAATAAAATCATTTCAGTAAAGTTTACTCTTGAAAGATCATTTGTGGGAAAGTGCTATTTATTCAGTGGTGGAATATTTATTTTGCATTGTTTCAATACTCAGCAATTAAACACTTATATGTAGTTTCTAAATCTTGACAGCTTCTAGACATAAAAGAGTTCAATTCCCTGAACACTCAGCTATGAGCTTGCTGGCTAGAAGACCTTAGGAGTAGAAATCAACACATCCAGAAGGAAGCACAAATGTAGACAAACTAAGATCTGAATTATTGTTAGGAACCGTGGGGGCGCCGTGGTTAGAATGCAGTATTGCAGGCTAATTCTGCTGACTGCCAGGCATTCGATTCTCACTGGCTCAAGGTTTACTCAGCCTTCCATAGTCAGCAAAATGAGGACCCAGATTGTTAGGTGCAATGTGTTGACACTCTAAACGGCTTGGAGAGGGCTATACAGCACTGTGAAGGGGTATATAAATCTAAGTACTAGTGCTGTTATGCACTTCGTGAATTTCTGACAAATGAACAGAAATCTAGTTCTGTATTTTCCAACTGTATGAGTTTGCATTTAGCATTAGTGTATGTTCTGGTTTTTGCTATTTTAAATGTTTACAAATTTTGGAGAGGGAAGATTAATTTTAACATTGAGATGTAAAACTTAAAATAAATGTATACTACCTGTAAGTAAGTCTGAATAAACTATTGCTTAAACAATTGTTGATGGTAAAATTGACTGAAGTGGAATCAATAAAATTCTATGGAAAAAATCGGCATCGTTTATATTTGATGGGAAATTGACACATTTTAGCAGCAGAGAGGGATTTTAACAGCTGGTTCTTGGAATTACAATTATTGTGCCAATTCCCTTTTTAGTTATCTTGCAACATGTTATTCATAGTTGGGAGCACTTCCTTGCAAGGTTGCTAGATACGTATTCACATCACAATTTGCCAGCCCCAAATACACATGGACATGGGTGGGTGGGTGTCAAAAAAAACTCAACGAGGGAAGTTATGGATGCCTGTCTCAGATTCAGAAGCAAGACTCCATTGCTTATACATAATTACTTTGTTTCATGAGATTCTTTTTCTCTTCTATAAATCAATGCAGGTTGTTCAGAATGAAGCAGATATGTCCTTCCTGCTCTGTAATTAGTCCACTGATAATATTGTCATCCTACCTCAATTTAGGACCCTGTAAATATGTTGGGATGCTGTAATTCATATACTGTATGTTAGGAATTATCATTTACTTATTTGGAATTCACCAGGTTGAAGAAGTTTAGCCTGTATTACGAATAGGCATTGCTTCACACCTGATTCTTTGTACATCTGGCAACTACATACATGTGAACTCTGCTACTTGCTGAATGTTCCTAAATATTATCTTCCTAAATCTAGTCCAACTAGACAAGTTTTTCCACAGATCTTGTATCATTTGTGCTTCCTTCACTGATTATTGGTCCATAAATGCATATTAGAATATGCAAACCATCTGGATACTGAGAAAAATGTAGATTTTAAGGATGCTAAAGGATGGTGGGGGAGGATTATTGTCCTAAAAAAGTGGTCCTGGACAAATACTTACAAAGAAAAATACATTTTGAATGCAATGGTGTTGCCTGGGCTAATATTGAGTTTGATGGGAGATGAAAGATCTCTCTAATGCATGCATTTAATAGTCTTGATATATACTAGGTTATCATTGGATCCTGCTGGTAAGTAAGTAGAACTCAACATGCCTGAATTGGAGGTCAAGAAGGATCGAACAGATGAAGAAGACTATTTTGATTTAATAGAATGCAGTCGTTTGCTCTTCAATACTCCTTTTCGCTACTGTTTTTGAAATAGAGAATCCTTTTCATGAAGCATTCTGAACAGGGATTATGCAGACGAAAATATGGCCAACTTAAATTGGTAAAGAAAATGTATGCATTCCTGAAATGCATAACAGTACAAAAAAAAAAAATAAAGCAGGATCAAGGTTATGAAGTAACTTGAATAAGTGGGACCACCAGCAAATTATTTAGTGGCTTTTATCCCAATAAAAAAAGATTCCCACAGTATCATGGAGAATATGACACTTATAGTAGTCAGTGCTCCATGAACTAGAATAAATTTCCTGAGTTCTACTGTATGTTTCTAGGCATGTTAAGTTTGTGGAAACACAAGGATTTGGTTTGGGGATCCAGAAGTCTGGAACAAATAAATTTTGCTTAACATGTCTTGAACTGGAGATGATTAATCATCCTTTGAACTAGATTGTTCCCTTACCCATATGCTTCTTATAATTAATCTACACATAGCTGTTCAAATTCTTGTTTTTAAAACAATCCGTAGGCAAAATTTTTCCGGAACACTTTTGAACATGGAGAATGGGAAACACTATGTATAGGCATTACATTATGAGGGACAAGTTATGGGAATAATTATTTTTATATTTTATTTTTGACACAGGAAAAGCTTTTATTAATGGAAACCCAAAAGCTCTTTTTTTTTAAAAATGGCAAAGATTTATTTTTAATCTGCACTGCCCTGTTTTGATAACCTCTGAAAGCAAATACCTTACAACTGCAGTTATAATTCCAGCATGAAGCAGTACTTAAGTGTTAATATAGTGAGCCCTGCCATCCTAATGTTAAACCCGTTATCTTCTATAGACATCAAACCTTGTGGGTCTAAACCCAGGAATTTTGCCAAGCCAGACATACTCAGTATTCCTGTGGCTCCACAGAACCTGTTGATTCTGGAAGCCAACTCTCTGTAATTTTCTCCAAAGTCTTCTGCACTTATGTAAGTTGGCAAACTCATTATATGAGGTTATATCTCTGAGCGCTTCCAAGATTGTCCTCTTTGGTCTGTTCTGTTGTATAGCTAGCCTAGGTCTAGCTAATACTAGCTTCTTTTGCACCAAATACTGCAGTAAACGTTTTTCCCCTACTAGGCAACACAGTCATATTTCTGAAGTTCTCATAACAAGAATTAAAAGAATCAATAATAGTTTATTGCGTATTTTCCTTTCATAATAAAACATTCATCTGTCAAGCGCAGGGAATCTGGATTGCAGAGAGTTAAAAGCAAACTGGTGGCAGATAGGTGTCAACAGAATTTGAGATGTGCTGGACTTACGTAGATCTCTTGTCTACGTAATGTCCCTCTTGTGGGCATGAAGGAACTAGAGACTGATTGCATGTTTGACCCCCTCAGGATGAGCCTGATTATCTCCTACATCATCTTTGTCCTTATATTTCATTGCTCATGAATAAATTTAAATGTTATGTTGTTAGAAGAAATTATTCAGATATATAATACATTGAAAGAGGAGAACATTAGCTTTTTTCTCTGTATTGGGTCCCCCAAAATATATAAATGAATATACATTGACTTCAACTTACAACAGTTTTCTTAATGACCATTTGAAGTTTCAACATCACTGACAAAAGTGATCATTTTTCACACAACTGTTACAGCATCCCCATGGTCCTGTGATCAAAATTTAGATGCTTGGCAACTGACTCATATTTATGATAGCTATCGTGTCCTAGGGTTATGTGATGAGCCTTCTGACAAGCAAAGTCAATGGGGAAGCCAGATTCACTTAACAACCCTGTTACTAACTGGACAACTGCAATGATTCACTTAATAACTGTGGCAAGAAAGTTTGTAAAATTCACTTAACAAATGTGTCATTTAATGATAGAAGTTTTGGACTCAGTTGTGGTCGTAAGTCGAGGACTACCTGTATCTAGGTGCAGATGTACATGGGTGCACTTTACGGTGCTTGCTTTGATGAATAAAGTTCTATATGCTGTGACACTTTAAAGTCGTTGCTTCTTCAAGAGCTACATGATGAGTCCAATCCCTTGCTGCTATGTGGAGAGGGAGCAAGGATTCATGAGACTGGCTGGGAAATGTAGTATTGCAAATGAAGATCATAGGACCAGAGCAACAGCCCAGCAGCAGCCAAAAGCATTTAAGCAGCCACAACTTTCTCAAATTTCATTCCTTCAGGAATCGTGGCTCCTGGATTTTGGACACATTCTGTACCTAATCCAGGAGTCCCCAATCTCTGGGCCACAGCACACTAATGGGCCTTGAGCCATTCAGAACCGGGAAGCAGAAGTGATTGGCGAGCACGCGGGTGCTTCATTTATGCAAGTAGCGGGGTGTGCATGCCCGCTAGTCACGCAAATGGAGCTTTGTGTACACGCTTGCTGACTGCTTGTGATCCAGCTGATCCTCAAAGTCAGAAAAGTTGGGGAACTCTGCATTAGTCCATCTGAAGTACCTTGGTTTAAAAATTGTTGCCCTGTGATACACCATTCTGCCCAGTTAAAGGGTATAACAATACCCTTTAATAATATTGTTACAGTATTTAGATCACGGGTATTACTGGTTTCCGTAGCAGAATTTTGTTTGTAGTCCTCACAGTTTCATTGGAACATCTGTAGTAGCACATAGCATTTTTGCAGGCCTCTCACATACTGCCAGATTCAATGGATCAACCACATGGTGGCCAGATGGAAAAGTTCTGTTGCAAGAGTTGCAATGATTACATCCTAAGCAAATCTCTCACTAGATGCACATTTGTGACAGCGCATTCAAAACTTTTTTCAATCTCACACCTGCTCTTGGGTGATTACCAAACATGACCATACTTTCTAAATTAGGAACATCAGCTTTTCATATGAATCCCTTTAAGCAAGAACATACTGCTGACAGTGGTGTTATTCTCTAGGCAATATAACACAAAAGCTGCTATATTTGGGCCTGTTGTTTCTTAATAGAAATAGGGAGCATTGTTAAAGAACAACATTTTACAGCAGTTTCAATTAATATAAAGTCAGCAAAGTTTGCTAGATCGTCAGGATCTTCAAGACTTGAAGCATCTGAAAGCTTTAGTCATAGATTATCAAAGAAAGAAGCAATATTTCATCATGATCGGACCATATCAGATATTGACCATATCAAAGCATAATTTGTCCACTTATATAATTAAGATGTTCTCCCTAACATTTATGTGAGATCTGCCTTGCTATAACATATTTTAATCAATAAGTCAAGGAGTAATTTGTCAAATGTTTTTCTGGAAAGTGAAATTATGTCCACAGCATCCCTACAACTCTGTGAAGTAAATTATCTAGTCAAAAATGAAATACATTTAGTGTGATAAAACTGTGATTTTCATACATGGTTTCCCATTGCCTTCTTCTTCCTAAGGCTGGGAATGACTGCCTCAAGGTTAAACAGTTGGCATCAGACCTCAGGTAGGATTTGAACTCTTAAACCAGTACAATCAATGGGCTCTATCTCTCCACAAGTACAAATATACACATTTAAAAATTGGGACCTTTTCTACTAAACTTACATCTGATTCTTAAATCAATGGCATCCATTGTTCCCTCTGTCATTCATTACTGTGTTATGAAGGCAATAGGTTAAGGAACAATTTACACTTTTACTATTGCACAAACACATGCTGCTTAACACTTCTTAAAAATTAACCAGCAAATCCAGTAAAGTTTTACCTGTAAATGACTTTTTCTGTTTCAGTCCCAATAACACGTGTGCTAACAGCCGCTTTAAATTTAATGTAAATCGTTCCAGACTTGACTGTAAGAAATACGGCTTTTGTAACAGAGTTGTCAAAGTCTGGAATGCCCTACCTGATTCAGTTGTATCTGCTACAAATTCTCATAGCTTCAGTCGCAAACTGACTTCCGTGGACTTTACACCACACTTAATTGGACAGTAGAAGGGGCATGCATAAGGGCATGAATGTGCCTATCGTCCCTGTTATTGTATTTTCTTCATTGTATTTTCTTATTTTTCTTACTCTTGTATCCGTTTTTACTGTTATTGTTTGACAAATTCTAATAAATAAAATAAAAATAAACAAAAATAAAATATATTGCGTTGAATTCCAACTAAAACAACCCTGTCCCATCTCTACAACTTCCTGTTAGACAAGCAAATATGGTTTTATTTACTGTATCTACTTCTTTTGGTGTTGTATTCTAGATGTCCAGATGTTTTCCAGAAAAAAGTCTGAGTATACATTTAAGAGGTTCCAGCCCAATATGCAGTGAAAGTCTAGCTATGCGATATCTCTCCAACAGCCTCCTCATTCAACAAAAACCTTTTTTATTTGTAGTAGTCTCATTTTGGAAAGCCATTTCAAAAGCTCATCTAAATATTTGTATTCTAACCATTGAAAACGACAGCTTTGATTCTTTGCTTAAATCTAAGTAAAGATTGCCAAATGTTTTGGGCTGGTAGGCACATCTGGAATTTTCAAAATGTTTTGAAATGTTTTGGGCATTTTGCCAAATGACTGATGTCAGGGCTTCCCAATTCACAAATTAGCTCTAAAGCAGCACATTGGAGCTCTTGAGGATACCCAGCCTGCTACATTTGATTTCTATATTCTTCTTTATGAGAAGGTGAATATAAGAACCATTTTGATAAATGAGCGATTAACTTCAGCCTAAGAATTGAACATTCATCTGTGTAAACATTTTCATTTTACCAATTCAACATTGTTGTTTTTTTTTAATTCTCTTTTGAGTAGAAAATTAAATTCTGGGCAAGTTAGTTGCTAGAAATAATTGCATTTGGGATTAACAGTTAAGTGATAGAAAAATAATAACACTTAGGTTTATACTAAGCATCAAGTCCTACTTTTCATGAGTTTTCAACTTCTTTCAGTCAAATAAAACATAATGAAGTGTTTCATGATCTCATCCTAGTGAGAACTTTGCATCAAATAATTAATTTCCATGTTCCCTTAATTTTGTTTTCCAAACTTTTCATTGTTTGCCTTGAGAACCAGAGAATAAAAAGGTTCAATTAACAGTTAGTGAGTTTCACTAACAGAAAAAAAAAAAATCCATATACAGCTTACTTCAAAGCACCAAGTTATCAGATACATTGTGTTTAAAACCAAGGTTGACATCTTCATCTACCTTTTAAGCAAGATACATTCAAATATATATTATATGCGTAATACTCTGTAGGAAGTGAAAATGATCATTCTAACTTTACACTCTTATTATAGAAATGATCAAAGGTTTTGAGTTAAGAAAATATACATCCTTTTCAAAGTTACAGCTATCTATATACTTTTCTTGCTAATTAATGTTTACAGAATGGAAACTGATTGTTCATTAACTTTCTACTGTAACTATTGGAAAAGTTATATTTTCCATCTTCCAGGCTTCAGGAGAGATCTGGCTTCAGGAGAGAGCTCCAAGAGATCTGGGTGGATCTTCCATGAATGGAAAAGACAATCCTGAAGTTTATAAGATTATTTTTAATCCTCATTAGAATTTCAGACAAAGTCCTACTAGATCTCCAGCCTTAAATTCCCAGGTTGGTCCATAGCAAGGGTTCCTATTTTTATTTTTATTTTGGTCATCGCATCTTTTTTAATGAATCTTAAGCTACATACTTGCATAAAAATTCAAACAACAAAATGCATACAAATGAACAAATGAAAACAAGTACCTGCCAGGCTTGGACTTGAAGGTGAACTTTGCATGCCACCTTAATTGGATTGGTTTAGAGAGTAGCATGTGATTTGTGGGAAGAAACTCTGACTTTACTTTGGGTGGAGAAAACACGGGAATTCAGATTTGGGTTTTCTCCAGATGTCCCAATATGATGTCTTCAATAAAACCTCATTATAAGGACTTTGGTTTCTTAAGAGTTTTGATTACATTGGGGGTGTTACTTGGAACCTCTGACAGTATGTTCATCACTAAAAGAGTGCTTCAGCTGATGAGGATGGCAATATGAGCTTTCATGTGCAGGAATCTATATTCCCAGCTGAGGGATTACCATGTAGCAGAACTCTCATTTAGAAAATTCTTCACATGTGCTGCAGGGAATTTTTGCTTATGAATATAGCTATTTATTTCTTTATCTCTTAAGTGCTGATATCTTCTGTGGCCTATTAAGGAAAGTGGGGGCTGCTTTCTCCCTCTAAGAAAACATGTTTCTCTATTTCTCATTCAGGGAAATATATTCTTCCTTTTTAATATTTCTCAAAATATTTCATTCTTCTAGGAGAGGGGTGGATGCTAACTTTCTACAATTGGTGCCATGTTACTATGTCATATTATCATGAGAGAAAACTAAAAAAAATTGGAAAGAGGATCCACTTATTATCAGTGAGTAATCATGTGCCTTGGCCATTCCGAAGCAGTGCAAGAGACTTTTGTCCCAAATGTGCTTTTTCAAGAGGCAGCTGGACTTTCTGGAAAGCAAGAAAGTCCAGTTGCCTCTTGAAAAAAGCACCCTTGGGACAACCATGACTTGGATGACTGAAGAATCCACATAGACAAGAGAGTCCTGTGCTTAGTGAACTGACAAAGCACAGTTTCCCACCCCGGATAAGCAATCATTAGATCCATTTGCACCACTTAAAGATACCAGCTGGTCCCTCTCACCACACAAGATATTCTTAGGTAACCATCCAGATTTAAGGAAAGACCACAGATTTCCTGCCTTTCCTGTCCCCAGAAAGGCAGTAAAAAAATCAGACAGAATACCAAGCTTGCATCCTGCCTCTCAGCCATTTTTCTGTAGCTGTGCCAACCCTTCTGTAAATAGCTGTTTCAGCTATGTTGGAAGTATACTCCAAAAAGCTTAAAACAACCCTTTAACAACGTTTAAGAAAGTCAAACCCCCAGGAATAAAAATATCACCAAAAAAACCTTGTGGAAAAAACTCCAGAGCTCAGGTTGAAGACAGAAAGTCTGGGTTACTGCCAAGAACCATTAAGGCTGTTACAATGTAGACAGTTTTTTTAAACACTTGAAGCAGCAGGGAAATTAAGATAAGGATTAGGCTAGAAACACAAGCATACCAGAATGTTTGCTTCCTGCATTCCTTGCAGGATTAGCCCTGTAAAGTGGGGAAAGATTTCTTCCAACAATTGGTTCTCCAAACTGCTCAGAAAATTAACATCTGGTTCTAGAGATAGCCACCCACCTCTGAAAGAGAGCCATAATCAGCTCAGGATTTCACTAGCTTTTCTATGAATTAGAAATACTTTTTTCTTTCTTAGGACAACATTTTAAAGCATATATAAAACAGAAAATAAAAACAACTGTAATAATTGAAAGAAATAGATGTGAACAATGGTACATTCTAAAATGTGAAGGGCTAGGCAAATATGTGCTTATTTAGATTGTTTCAGAAACAAAGCAGAAACAGATTTCATTCCATCAAGAAAAAAATTACATCTCTTTGTAACTATAATATAACACTTAGCATAAGTTTTTACAATTATATGCCACTCCATAGTGCTTTATAGCACTCTTTGTATGGTTTACAGTGTCGGCATGTTGCCCCCCAACAATCTGGTCCTCATTTTACTGACTTCAGAAAGATGGAAGGCTGAGTCAATCTTGAGTCGGTCAGAATTGAACTGTGGGTAAACTTTGCCTGCAATATTGCATTCTAACCACTGCACCAATGGGACTCTTATATATTGTATATCCCTATGTAGTCTTCATTAACTGTAAATGTATTTAGTAATGTTCTATGATGATAGTCTCAAAAGAGCTACCACAGATTGTAGCTGGTCACAAAACTAAGAATGAAATGAAGTGAAATGAAATGAAATCGATTTTATTTATTCCTCAGGAACATTTTTTGCTTTATATTTATTTATTATTTGGATTTCTCGACTGCCACTCTCCCGAGGGACTTGGAGCGGTGTACAATCATCTAATAGACCCAAAATATAAAAATAGACTTAAAATATAAATTAAATAGTTAACAATTAAAATTATAAAAATTTAAAATTTAATTAAAAAAAAAAATCCAATCAACGCCAAATTACCGTTTGGCCAGACCGGCCTGTTGGAACAAATGGGTCTTTAATGTGTGCCGGAAGGTCCGCAGGTCT